>JBBPFJ010000721.1:0-50000 GCA_037975025.1 Excoecaria agallocha | reverse complement strand
AATCTTGATTTACAATTAAATTTGAGTACCATGGTTTTCCTTTTATATTATTTATGAGAATTTCTTTATTAGATATTAAATAACCATCGAATTCTGTTGCTATATTAAGTTTTTTATAATTTATCACCATTCTAGATTTATTTCTTTTTATTCCTGAATGATTCCTAACCATAAAGGCTAGACTACTATATGGACTTTTACTTGGTTTAATCAGTTATTTTTCTAATAATTCTTTTATCTGTATATCAAATTTCACTTCATCTTCTTTACTATAAAATATCATTTTACTCCTTATAGGTATTTTATGTTTTAATTTTATTAAAGCATATATTCCATTTTTCTATAGAGTTTGTTCTTATACATTTATCTAACAAGATGATAATTTCTTTTGAAGTTGCAAGATTTTTTATAATTTTATTATTGGTGTCACATTTTTTTAATGGGTTCTTTTTCTATATTCTCACTACGGTTCGCTGTGCGAGGGATGAGAGGTGAAAATTTCCATTTAAAATTTGAAAGAAGTATTGTACAAATAATTCTATGCTTATAAGGAGTAGTTAATTGAATATATTGAGATCCAATACTTAAAGGATAATAGTTTATTAACCAATCATTTTCTAATAAAATATCACATCCA
Source organism: Excoecaria agallocha (assembly GCA_037975025.1). NCBI lineage: Eukaryota > Viridiplantae > Streptophyta > Magnoliopsida > Malpighiales > Euphorbiaceae > Excoecaria > Excoecaria agallocha. Next base: position 49,363 of record JBBPFJ010000721.1, on the reverse strand, counting down.
TAATTTGTAGATTGAAAGATATTAGGTATTTAAAGTATATTGGACTGTACTTGGATTACTACCTTTTCAGTTGCTAAATCATATTTAGTTGTATTACTGGTTATATCTATTCCTACTTTATAATTAGTGGTTTTCTTCCATAATTTTTTTTGGAAAAATATATAGTAGTGCTAATGTTATTGCAGATCCTGTATCTATGAAAGCATGATATGAAATTGTATGATAATCTTTATAGATTATTTCTATGTTTATATAAATACTATATGGGCTAGTCTCTAGTCCTTGTAATTTGTATTGGTTTCCATTATATGTAAATGTGATATTTTCATCTGTAATATTATATGAAGTTATATTTTTTAAAAACTCTAATACCAATAAAATTGGTTTTTGAGTGGATAATATTGTGTCCATATTTATTTTCATCGGTATAATTACTATTTTCCTTGCATATCTGTTAAAGCTAAATTTATTTTTACATATTTATTGATTGTATGTTTTTGTCCTGAATTCATTTAAACTATATCTTGTAATTGAAAAGACTAAACTTTCGTTTATCTCTTTGCTGCTTCAGTATCTATTAATATTTTTAATAGTTTTCATTCTCCTCCAATATCTAATTCAGATTCTATATAATATTGTTTTGCTTTTAAAGATGATCTTAAATCAATGCTTCTGCTAGATTGAGTATGTATTTTCCCTTGTTCATCAATTAATAGTGATTTATTTTCTTTATGTATACTTTCTTTGGAACTTTCTCCTGAAAATATTAATAATCTTTCTCTTACATGTTGTATTATTGGTGTAATTCCTATATTCTTATTTTTTTTGCCTTAAGTCCATTGTTAATTCATCTAAAATTATCATACTTGATGGAGTTAATTGTCTTGGTGGTATATATTCAACTAAATCAAAGAATGTATCATCTATGTCAACTTGTAATCTTATATTATTATTTTGTAATTTCTTATGATGACTGGTAGTAAATGCATATATTGTTCTATAAGTTACTGAAAATACTTTTGATCCACTTGTCATTTCAATTTTATGTAAATTATGATATAAATTGAGGGCTTGATCTATATTTTTATCTTGTAAACTTACTAAAAAGTCTGGTATTATTATAACTTTTAATTTTTTATATACTAAATTTCTTGATATAGCTCTAATAGGGCATCTATTGGATCATTTAATATTCTATCATCCATACAAAATAATTGAATAGGACTATCTATTCCTTGTCTAAAATGTGCTTTAATTATTATTTGTATTGCTCCTAAATATAAATTTTTATATCGATTTTTATCTGATAATTTAGATAAAGCTTTATTTATTTCATCCTTATTAATTAATGGTATTACTATATTTCCTTTAGATTGATATATATTTATAGCTGACTCATAGTGCTTAGTAATATATGTTGCTTTATACAATCTATTAAACCATCTTCTTTTAAATATATCTTCATTTTAATGCTTAATCTATGATTATTTAATTAACCAAAATTTTCTTCATTGAATGTTTTATTATAACCAAAAATATTATTATTATTATCTATAATTTCATAATCTTCATTGTCTGAACTCATTCTTCTTCAATTTTTGTTTTTGAGTCAACTTCATAATTTGATCCTGTTTTATTTTCTAATTCTAAATAATTATCTGAATTATATTAAGAATTTATTTCATATATACTTTCATTTTCTGATATTTCACTATATTCTATTGGTTCATAATTTTGTTATATCAGGTTTTCATATATTCTATATGCCTTATGGTTTTCTTTATTTCTTCATTTAGGACATTCATTTTCACAGTATCCTTTTTCGCTATATATCCAACAAGTATATTTTTTTTAGATTTTTTCTTACTAAATTTTTGATTTTTTCTAAAATATATTTCTTTATTAAATTTATTATTCTTAAAAGTTTTAAATTTTATTTTATATAAATTTTTAAACTTTGGTTTATAATTTTTTCTTTTTGATATTTTATATTTAATATATCTTTTATTTCTATCATAACATCCCCAATGTGTTGGTTAAGCTAAAATTGGACAGCATAATCCTCCTTTAATTGCTCTTTTTAATTTTTTTATTTTTATATGCTTGATTACACATTTCATTTATTCTATTAAATATATATGTTTGATAAGATCCTAATGTTCCTTCTAATATTTCATTATTATTTTGGATTTCATTGAATAATTTTAATCCCCATGATTTTGGTAATTTAGTTACATAAGATTGTTTTAATAATTTAATTTCTTGTCTTTGTAGTAAGTTGTCTTTGCTATGTTATAGTAATATTTATTAAATTCACATGTATATTGTTTTAAATAACACATATTACATATAGTTAGATTTTGTATTTTTTTATAAATTTTCTTGACTTATTTTCTTTGCTGAATTTATTGGATCTAATCAGTAATCTCCTATAAATTCTTCTTTTATTGCAAATTCAAATCTTTGTAAAATATCTTTTATAGTATTTGTTACTATAAATTTTTCATTATTTAGTCCATATTTTATAGTTTATCTATTTTCTATTCTAATAGCATTCCATCGTTTTTCTACATTTCTTGTTAATGTACTAATTAAAAAATTACACACTCTTGTATATCATATCTGTATAATAATATCGATAAATTATTCGTTTTTATTCATTTTTCAATTTTTTATATCTTCTACACAGTCTATATCTAATAATATTTCATTTGGATATATAGGTTCTGTCTCGATTATTTTTATTATAAATTTAGAATTATTATACATTGATCTTTGCCTACAAGATTTTCTTTTATATTTATCATATTCCCTTATACCTATATTTTCTTTTATTATTTTTTCTTTGATTTTATCTCTTTTCTCACATTAGTTATCATGCTAGGAAAGTAAAGCACTCAAGTATATTAAAAAGCTGTAAAACATGTATGTTGAAAGCTATAAAAGTATGGTATAGATAGCATTAATAGAATATAAGAATGAATGTAAAGATAAAATCATACATAAATTGGTAAAATCAATTTAAAACGTCCATTTGGATGAGGATGTTGGCGCTTGCATGCACATTTACACAAAAAAGAGTTTTGAGTGTCTTTTTGATAGAAAATAGGGCATTGAGCTCATGTGATTTTTAAAAAGAATTATGATAATTTTAAGGTAAAAGAATCTTTTGCATTTATAATAAAAAATTCTCAATTTTACATGTTATTTTATTGAATGAAAATTAGGACATTGATTCCTTTTATTATATAAAAATTTCACTCAAACTTGTATAAAATCATTTGGCGAGTTTTTAGATTAATGCTCAAAAAAATAATTTGTTACATCAATTGTAACAAAATAAAGAAAGGAAAGTATGATAGAATAATAATACAAGAAAGCAGACATATATAAAATGGGATATTTATTGAATTGGGAATATTGGTTCCCTTATGCATATTTATAAAGACTCTTTATGTGATTTTTGGGATAAAAAGTGAACATTGATCCATTTTATTAGGCAAAATCATGATTAACTAATAACAATAGTTTTGGTGTTATTCTTAATTGGGTTTATTACAAAAAAGGGCTCCAACTATAGGGTGCTTTTCAATATTTATACCAAACTTCATTACCTTCCAATGTCAGCACCAATATTAAAAAATCTTACAATTTTGGAACTTCGTCACTATTTCATAGCTATTTTATCGCTATTAAAAGGGAAATGATAGAATAATGATGGAGTTCCAAAATTGTAAGATTTTATAAGATTGATGCTGACATTGCAAGGTAATGAACTTTAGTACCAATATTGAAAAATATCCTATAGTTGGAGCCTTTTTTTGTAATTAATCCTTTTCAATTTAAGCATGTAAAAAGCCTTTATTATTACATACTAATTTGTGATAAAGAAATTAAAATAGAATAATTAAATATAGACCAAAATAATAAATGAGGAAATAAGTCTTAAGCTATTTTGCTTCACTTATACTCTAACTCGACTCTAAATGCATGTTGTGTATTTGTAATGCCCTAAAATTATGTCTGATATGAATAGTACTATTTTTACCACAAATAGTAAGATTATAATGGTATTTGGTGTGATTATATTAGCATTAGTATAGTAGAATTTATAAATACCTAGGAGTTGGACATATGTGATCCAAGAAACTTTTAGGATGGGTGACCTACGAAAAAGTTTGATATTTAACTATTAGATGAGGTAATTTGTATTAAATGGAATCCAGTGCCATAATTTGAGAAGAAATTGAGCTCATATAGATCCCTAAAAAAGATAGTGAAGAATTTTCTCGGTAGCATTATTTGTATTAGCCATAAATTTGACTAGGCTCTAAGATATTCTATAGACCTCTAAAAATTGTTCAAATTAGATAAACCTATTATAAATAGCCTAAATGAGCTATTGGAAATGAAAAATAATTTTCTTGGCATTTTTGGATTTTTAGGTTTCAGATTGATAATTTTTTTTACTAGAGTTAGAACTATATCAAAATGATGTTATAATGCCTTAAAATTTTAGACACATCTTCCTGCATATATTTTTGCACTTGGGACAAAATTTTAGGGAATTATGATAAAGGGAACATTAGATTCTGAAAAATTATAAAAGTAAAGATTAACTTAGTTACTAGGGTTAGAGGTTATTTTTATTTTTTTCAAGGGCATAGATGTTAAAATAAAATGAGTTAGGATCACTTACTTTGATTAGTTGTGAATGAGAGAGTGTAGGGATCAATGTGGTAGTGACAAGTGGCTAAAACATAAGCCGTTGATCAAATAATAGATGAGTGAATCCTAGCCCTTCATTTGGAACACTAAAAGACAAAATAAAAAGGTTTATAAATCTCTATAAACCTCTCTAATTTGCAAAAAAATCTCCCCTTTCTTCCATAGGAAAATCGAACCTTCCTTCCTTACACACTCCACCATTTTTGTTCTTACTTCTTTCAATTCCCACCATATCTTAAGCTCAAATTTCACCTACATACACTAGAAAACCTTCTATTCATTATAACAATTAAATTAGAGCCAAAAAAATCTTGGAAAGTGTGGATTTATAATAAAATATAGTTAACCTAATTAGATAAATTCATAACTTTTTATTGGAATTAATTAGGGATTTTGGTATAGAATTATAAAAAATCATTAGAATAATTGTTTAGTAGATTTTATATGTTGAAATTCATGGCATAAAATCACAAATTCTCCCTCCTTCAATTTGACCTAAAGGTGAAAACCAAGGTAAGGAAAAGATCAAGGAGGGAAAGGGCAAGGAGAAAGAAAAATATGTGATTTTCAAGCTATTTGAGGTTAGTGAATACAATTCTACACTTAATTTCATTTTATTCCTTTGAATCTTGCTTAAATTTACATTATGTAACTATGGTAACTTAGGTATAAAGGTGAAATAATTTAATATATGTTAATAAAATAAGGTAATAACATATAAGGATGAAGAATTAGAGATGAAAATAATTAAAAAGTGGGAAAACTCAATGTGGCCAAATAGGGTACCTTAGGTTACCATATGACAATTGACTAATTAATGGAAGATTTACCATAATTTGGATATTATAATGATAAGTGAATGTATTATACATAATTAGAACCTTAAACTACATGTGTACATAATGTACATAAGTTGAACATAATGGTGTTCATTTAGGTATTAAAAGGTTTCAAGCATAATTTGAATGTGTACTTTTAAATGAAAGCTTAATATAATTAAAGGAACATATAAGATATAGAAATGCATGGAAAATCATAATGTATGTTTATGGACAGGTGTGGCCGAATGTGATACCATATGGAAATGACATATTTGTGTTATATTTATATGATATTTCACTTATCTATGATGAATGTATATATGGTAAGCATGAATGTACAAGATATAAGCAAATGGGAATTATGTCATAATATGGAATATAAGAAAAATCTATGAGATAATATGACATATGATAGTTAAAATATTTGCCTTCAGTGTACAGTGATTAATCCAAAATTTTAGGATATTATGACTAGCCATAGGGACACACACCGTGGTAGCACCATGAGATGATTGATAGTTGACTTGCATGCACTAGATTGACAGTTGAGGCATTGGTCACTTCAACTCATTTTGGATTAGTTGGTCATGTCAAGTGGTCGCTCCAGCCCATTTAGCATCATTGGAGTTCTCATCTCGTATATTTAGTTCGAGGATTTTCTCTATGCACTATTAGGGGTAAAAATATAAATATATGAGAAAATAAGGATTAAAAAATAAATTATGCATAAAAGATGTCACATATGTGATTAAAGAGTAAATAAAGTAAAAAATTTAATTAGTTGATTAACAAAGGGTAAAAATGTAATTACTTAAGAAAATGAGGGTAAAATCATAAATTTACATTGAAAATGTAGTTAAAGAAGTTAAAATGGTCAAATAAGTAAAGATGGGTAAAATCATAACTAAGGAAAAATTTTAGGGACCAAACTATAATTATCACTACATAAGTAAGTATAAGGACTAAAATGTAAATTTTAGGCTTAAAGTGGAATAAAGGCCAAAAAAAGCAAAAAGAACCAAAATTAGTGAAAAATAATGAAATATATGTAAACGTAAAATTTTAGGAACTAAATCATAATTTTTTACTTAAGTAAGAAATATGTGAGGAAAATGGGAGAATAAGAAAATGAAAGACTAAATGGTAATTTAAAGTATTAAGAAAACAAATTCTAATTAATAAATAACAATAAGTGATAAAATGGTAATTTTATATAATATAGTTATGTAAATGAAATTTTGTGTATTGTGTCCACCACTAGGCAACATCATAACTTAGCACGTGGTTTGTATGGTTTCACGTAGGGACAGGTAATTGAAGGCAAAGTGAAGAAGAACAAAGTGACATGTACATGTGAAGTTTTTGTGGGATGTGCAATACTTATATGTATTATGTATTAGTCTTTTGATTATTCTATACGTAATGTAGTTTGTATTGGATGCTAAACAATAGTAAACATATGCTATTATGATTGTACAATGAAGGTTATGTGTTATGTTATATTGATGGATTGTGACTTGAAATTAGAAGTGTTATGTTGTTATTGGAATATTAAAGGTGGAGGTTGTCTATTGGTAGTGTAATTTTGACTATTTGCAGGTTTGGATATCATTATTTTACAGTCGTTATGCTGCCTAAACTTTTACCAAATGAATAGTAATATTTCAACATCAAAGCAAATTTAGGAATTAAATGTTAAGTTAAATTATAAATTATCATTAATAAGGAAATAATTAAATTGAGTAACCATATGATGTCACTAATGGTAGTACACAGTGTTCAGACTTATATAATAATAATAATAATAATAATAATAATAATAATAATAATAATAATAATAATAATAACAACAACAACAACAACAACAACAACAACAACAACAACAACAACAACAACAACAACAACAATAAATATAATGATAATAATTAAGATAACAAGGATGATAACAATGAAATTAATAATATTAATTTCAATAAAAGGAAATAATAATATATTACACAAATAAACAAAAGCTGAGGTTGAAATATAATTTAAATGACTATAACCAATCAGGTAAATAAAAAATAAATAAATGCATAAAATAACATAGATTAAAATAAATCAAAGGAAAAAAATAACAATAATAAAAATATTAGACACAATATAATAATTAAATTAAAGGAAATTAAACAATTACATCATGTAATTTACATGAATATGCGAATAAAATAAATAAATCAATCACAAATATTAATTAATTAAGTTAATTAACAAATACAAATATAAAATATAATATTAAAAAACATTAATATTAAAATAATGTTTGTTATATAAATTAAAAGACTAAATGAAGAAACATGATGATGTAGTAGTGAGAATTGAAAGAATAAGTAACAAAAGGAAAATGAATTAATTGTAAAAGTTGGGCCAATCTATAGTACCAAAGATAATAGTAAAATAAAGGAAATCAAAGGAGGTGAGTGGTAGAGTGTGGATGAGTGATGATGCTTTGCGAGTGTGCATGCAAGGAGGTAAGGCAACAACACGTAGGGGCAGGCAAGTGTGATGCCTCAGGCTTCAAAAAAACATGAGATAACATCTCGATGTATAACTATACATTTGCTAGCGAGTAGCCCACAAAGCATCTATTGGGCACCACAAAGAAAATATCACAAAGATAGTTTAGACTGCACTCTTATTTACATACTTGGTTGATGTTTACATAAATGATCACTTATGGTTAATGATTTCGACCTTCTTTTTACGCATTACGTGATAAAGAATTAAATGGCGTATTACAAGCACATAGAAATTGATAAATCGCATAAGATATTTAAATATATCATACATAAATCACGAAATTTATTAGTGTCATTTTGATGAGGACATTGGTCATCGTATGCATATTTACAAAAAAAGCAAAGTTTTTGGTGTATTTTGAATAAAATGAGGGCATTTTTCCCACATTACGTTTAATGATAAGAGAATCATTTACATTTATGAAAAACAAATCCTTAATTTTTATATATTATTTTACGGGAGGAAATCGGAACATTGATTCCCTTTTATTAATGAAAAAATCCATTTAAACTGGTATAAAATCATTTAATTAGTTTTACAATTAGTCATCCAAAAATAATTTGACAAAATAATATAAACAAATAATAAGATAAAAGACACACATAAATCGGGTTATTAATTATTTTGGAAACTTTCACTACAAGAAAAATGCAATTTAGCAACGGAAAATTAGCAACGAAAATTGATATTTTTCTTTGCTAATAAAAAATAGCAACGAAAATTTCCGTTGATAATCCGACGGTTGCTATTTTTTAGCAACGAAATTTCATTTCCGTTGCTAAATCCAACCAATTCATTTTCAGTGAATTGGTAATTTTTAGCAATGGAAAATGAAATTTCGTTGCTAAAATTAGCAATGGAAATATCAATTCTGTTGCTAAGAATTGAGATTTTCGTTGCTAATTTTAGCAACGGAATTGACTTTTTCGTTGCTAATTTTAGCAACCAAAAGTCAATTTTGTTTTTTTATAAGCTGCAAACCCAACTTATTGTTACTGACCCATATATTAAATTAACAACATAACTTGGCATAAAAAAGCACTAAAAGTTTCCGTCAACAAACACATATAATTAAATAGATTATGGATAAAATCAACAATTACCAACAATTTATCATAAAAAAACATAGATAATAAAAACCTTAAATTAAATTAGAATTTGAGAAGAAATGAAGAAATCTAACATAAAGCCTAAGTGGATTATTTTTATGGTACAGACTATTTTGGTCATAACTTTTGCTATAAGTATCGGATTTCTTATTATAATATATTTTCGGAAAGCTCGTTTCGAAACGGTCATTTGTCACGAAGCAAAGCTCCAATAATGGCATTTTTCGGGCCCAAAAAATGATGTTTAGGTTGTCATTTTTCAGTTTAAAGTTTTTAGGATTTTTCAGGGACATTTAATTTTTTTTATTTTCACTCATATAAATTATTTTCTTTCACTAATTCAAGTGATAGGAATCCATATCTTAATCACATAATTTAATAATAAATTTAAATATAATTATTTTTAATTAAATTTATTTACTATAAGTTAAGAATTTAAGTTATATATATTACATACCATTTACTAATGTCGATTCCCCAACATTGGCATAACTATCATATAATATCAGTATGTTATTTAGTAAGCTTCTCGTCTAACTTACCATGTCATCATGATCATACTTATCTTATTAATTCACCAATTCAACAGAATAATCAACTGTGCAAATTAAACCATATATAATCTATTAAGGTACTTATAACATTAAATCATTTAATGCAAGGCATAAAAATTAAATATTGCAGAGAGCAGAGGATGAAGAGACGAAAAATGAAAGAGGAAGGAAGAAAGATTTACCGGTCACCGGTCCCTAATCAATGGAAATTATAATACACCAAGACCAACCAAATATAGAGAAGAAGAACATGAAAGTAGTTGATATCTCCACCACTCTTCGGCTTCCAATATGTGTTAATCCTAGAAGGCCAACATTTTCATCGCATTATTTAATAATACATATTTCTCGTTCATACAGCACCTTTGCCTGATTGTTAAGCTTAAATTAGAGAGAGAAACATAAGACAAGCAAAGTTCCTTACCCGGATGCAGTGTTTCCAACAACAACACCAAAGATTCCTTCAAGCAGCATGCCAACACCCTGTATTGTACAAACAACACATATTTAAATAAGAAAATTAAATTGAATTGCTTGTACTTTTTTAATAGGACATATGGATGAAAAACTAAGGAGAAAAAGGAGCCATATAACCATCAGAATTAACCTACAGACCAATGCTTCTAGTGAGAATATGTGCTGGAGGGTGAGTAGCACCTACAAGCCTTGCTGCAGCAAAATATGTTCTGGTTGACTGCATCATAATTTTACAAATTTGTTAGGAGAACAAATATTTAATAGAGAAGTTCCATGCACCATCAGAGAACTGAAATAAAGGACTAAAATTGTATCCATACATAAAAATCATATACTAGTTGATGTATAGGCAAAAAGTTAGGCCATTTATAAAACAGGTGCTCTAACATGGACAATTTTAAGACTAAAATTTTTTTGAGTGGTGACCGAACCTTTGCAGATGAAACAAGTACTGCCCCCATCCTCATTGTCATTTTTTTTGGTGTGAAAATGACTATTTCAAATTGAATGAATTATTACCTGATAGATGACTAATATAATTAGCATAGGCAGGCCAATCTCTATGCAGTTAGCAAGCTGCATAGGAAGTATAATATGAGAAGTGACTCTTATGGTCAGCTCTGAAGGCCACAAAACATTGGAATCTTGCTGAAAAGAAATTACTTATAGGAAGCCTCGCATGAACAAACCAAGACCCACCACACAAACCACTGGCACTATAACAATGGGGTTAAAGAACTTGGGGAGATTAAAGCACCAAAAATAGAAAATGAAATTGTATCTTTTTGTAAAACCTAAGGAACTCAAACAGTAATTAAAGAAGAATACTAGAAGAATCTCCCACTGAAAATAAGTTACCTTGTCAAATTGCCCCAAGCAAAATAAACCTAAGGATCACGTTTCCAAAAGCTTCAACCAATGTCTCCATTGGGACTAAATACTATTGATTCAACTTTAGGATCTACAAATGCAATTGGCACAAAAAAGCACAGGAATTTCAAAAGATTCAAATTGGAATCAGAATCCAGTATATACGTATCATTAAAAAAATTAGATAAATTGAGGATATCATCCATCTCCGAGCCTCAATGGCATCATAAAGACTGAGAAGTGCATATATATATATATATATATATATATATATATATATATATATATATGAACTTTTTTACATCTAAACCTTTATTTGTCAGAATTATATGTCCATAAAATAAATATTAATCAATCGGAATAAGAAAAAAAAGGAATCATCAGAAAAGCAAAGATAGCGACATAGAGGACTAACGCCAAGAAGGGTTAGAATGGATACAGTACTGAAGCTGCTGGAGTTGCTTAGCTGGTGTCCTCATTGGACCCTTTAAGAAGCCAAGATTAGGAGGCGGAGCTGACGGTGCTGCAGCTGCTTGTGGGGGAGGTGGCTGGTGGTTGGTAGTTATTTCTCCCATGTTCTTTTAATCAGATTGTGAACAGAAGAACAAAAATGAAAGAAATAGGGTTTTCTTCTTATATATATTCTTAATTTCATTGCTATTTTACAATGATTTTAAATTTAGCAATAGAATTTAAATTTCGTTGCAAAAATAGCAACGGAATTTAAATTCCATTGCTATTTTATGTTGAATTTAGTGAAGGTATTATTTTTTGCAATGAAATTAATTTTCGTTGCTAAAATAGCAACGAAATTTAAATTTCGTTGCTATTCTCCAGTTGAATTTTGGGAAGGCATTATTTTTAGCAACATAATTTAAATTTCGTTGCTCTTTTAGCAACAAAATGAATTTTCATTGCTATTTTAGCAATGAAATTTAAATTCCGTTGCTAATTTTCATCCCAAATTTTTCCCGCTATCAAGTGCCGCCATATTTAGCAACGAAAATTATTTTCCATTGCTATATTTTGGCGCTCAAATTTCCCCCCTTTTTTGCAATAAAATACAATCATTTTGTATTCCGTTGCTAAATCCCTAAAAGTTCAACCAATTTTAGCAACATAATTGATTTTCCATTGCTATTTAGAAATGGAATTAGTATTCCGTTGCTAAATTAGCAACAGAATGAATTTCGTTGCTATTTTTTTGTTGCTATTTTGCTATTTTCTTGTAGTGTTTTATTACCTATACATATTTTATAAATATTTATATAAATTGAGGGTAAAAAGATGGACATTGGTCAACCTTTATAAAATATTGATTAATTTAGTAAAAAATGCTTAGCATGAATTTTCCCTTAATTATCATCCCAAAAATACCTTTTTTTTCTATCTATTGCATATTATCATGTGAAAATAAAAAAATACAAAATAAATGAATGAATAAGCAACTAAGCTAAAAGCCGATACTAAACTGAATTGACTTAATCTCCAACTCCCAACTTTTCTATGTAAACTCATGATGCATTTTACCCAAAATAAAAATAAAATAAAATAATATTAGTTGAACAATAAACCTAAATTTTAAAAGGAAAAGAGAAATCAAGAAAAGTGGCAAAAATTAGGATAAAAAAACTACAATAAAAAGCACAAGTGAAAAAATAAACAGAAAATGATAAGAAATCAAAATAAGAAGGAAAAAAACATAAAAATCAAAGGAAAACGGCCATGATTGAGTCACGAACTCACTCTAGAGGAAAGGGGCGAGTCACAGCCTAAGGAAGTGAGTCATGGCCTTGATTGGGGTGAGTCACAGCCCACTCAAGTGAGTCACTGCCTATTCTAAGGCAAGTTATAGCGAGTCAGGGGCCCAAGGCTATGAGTCATCTTTGGAATGTCTAGGGGCTATTGGAACAATGCCATAACCAAAATTTCAAGTTCCAAATTACATTCTAAGGCCATTAGACACATGAAACTAACTCTAAACTTCTTAAAATCAACTCATATGCTTAAAAAATCTAAAAACACAAAAGAAAAATAAATTACACAAAAAACACTATGTGAGAAAAACATACTTCAAAGAGAGAAAATGACAACCAACAAGCACCAAACTTAGTTAAATTCACATGTAAACAAGATATTCATGCATAAAACAAAATATTACACATAAATATACTTAAAAAGCATTGTTTACACAAGAAAATAAAGAATTATGTATTACACGGAGATAAAAGACAAGAAACAGTGCATGGAGATTTTATAGATGACTTAAAATCATAATTTACAAGAACAAAAGTCTTAGATCTGCATAAAAACTATAAGTTTTCCTCTTACATTACCTTCAGTAGAGCTACTTCAACAATCTATTAAGAGCACCTTCATTCCCACTTCTTTCTTATTTCGTTTTGTTCAAAACCAAATGAAAATAGAGAAATTTCCTTTCTCTCTCTCTCAAGAGTTATAGAATTTTAGATTAAAAAAACCCAGTCACAACCTTGACTAGTGATTCACAGCTTTAACTTAGATGTGGGCCCCTTAAAAAAGTCTAAAAAAATTAACTTACTAGTAAAAAGGGTGAGTTACGGTCTTGGACCATGACTCGCTAGTGAGTCACAGCCTTGAGTCAAGTCCAGTGACTCAAATCATAGACCAAAGAAAGGAAAAGTGAGTCACCCTCTTCAAGCTGCGACTCAAAAGTGAGTCACGGTCTTGACCTATGATTTAAGGTCATAACTCATTTTTGAGTCAAATATGGGCTTGCAGATGTTCTCATTTCACCCATTGTAGAGAGAAACACATGCATACTAATGAAACATTATTATTTTTTTTTGTGTTTCAAAACTTGTGATGGAATATTTTCAAAAACTCGATGTTGGAATGGAATAGAGTACCATTGCTGCCTGGTTGTTTCTGAAATAGCCTTTTCCTCATTAGGTAACCCTAATAGAGCCTGACTTAGGTCTAGTGTTTGCAGTTTGCCCCTATATTTGGGAAAACTAGTGCACTAATGTCTAGGATTACCAAAGTTTAAAGCATAGTGATAAAAGATGCGTAGCTGAGGTAGCAAATTTCAAAATGTATACATGTACCATTTGTGGTAGTGAATCTCTGGTTGAGTAATTATTGCCACCTTGTTAGCGTGTTAACTCCTATTTGAGTAATTATCGTCAACTTGTTGATGTTTTAACTATTAATTTGGTGTTTACCGTTAGCTTGTCGATGTTTTAAACTTGGATCAAAGGAGTAATTACTGTCAGCTTGTTGACATTTTAACTCTTGATTTGATGATTACCATAAGCTTTTTAACATTTTAACTTTGGATCAAATAATTAATTATAGTTAGTTTGTCAACATTTTAACTTTTAATTGGATTAGGGTGATTACCATTAGACTGTTGATGTTTTAACCCTGAATTGACTGGGTGGTTATCGTTAGCTTGTCAATATTTCAACCCTTAATTAGGACATCTCATCAGTATCAGTCCATTGGCACATAAAATTAGGAAGAATAAAATATTATATTTCTTATGAGAGAGTCTTTATTTTTCATTGATCTACCACTTTTAAGAGTGGGCATTGACACTTGTAAAAGTGTTTGACATCAGAGCATTGATATAATAAAGGAAAATGTTCACCTTTTATGGATTTGCATGATTGTTTTCATGTTGATTTATCTTTGAAGAAGGAAAGTCATTCTCAATAGGCATATATATCCCATTCAGTTATGAAGGCTATCTTGATCTGGTGCACTGTCTTGTTCAAAATCTAATTATACCCTACATATCTATCCATAAAACTATACATGACATAGGCTACCATACTATCGACCATGATGTTTATTTAAAGCAAAGGAAAATCATCCAAAGGATAAGCTTTGTTCAGATCCCTATAATCTACACAAACCCTAATTCTTTCATCCTTATTTTCCATAAGAACTACATTAGCTAACCACGTAGGATACTGAACTTCCACTAGGAATTTAGCCTCTATTTGCTTTCTGAACTCATCTTTAACCTTCTCAACCCATTCTGGTCTAAGTTTTTTGAGCTTCTGCTTGATTGGTTTATACCTCAGGTATGGTGGGATAACATGCTCATCTATTTCTTGACCTATTCCTGACATATCTTTATTGGTCCAGGTGAAGACTTTTTCATATTTTTTTCAAATTTTTCTATCCTCCAGAGTTATGTCTGATGCCAATAATATTTTTTGGATTTTCTTTGGTATTGAGATTAAATAAACATGTGTTTGTTAAGTTAATGTCAAATATGAATGATTCATGATCATGATTATGCATATTGAAATCAGAAAAAAAACATCACATAAGTAAGCAAAATTATTCATCTTATTAATATAATCAAAAGAGCAGCCAATGTTCTTGTTAAAAAGTTTAGGAAGATAAACTATATCAATAAAAGCATCATTTTTAGCCTTGGCATCTTAGATGTCTCTCCAATCTCGACTTCCAATGGATCATTGACCTTGACCTTCTTTTTGCCTTTTAGTTGGACTGTGAGTTGCTTTTTTGTCAAAACCTGTTTAGGTGTTTCCTTATCCCAAGCTGAACTATGCAATAGAATATCTTCATCCTAGAAACCCTCAATTGGCTTGTAATGCCTTGCTCTCAGTTGAAGACATCATTGAACAGTTCAAATCCTAGCACTAGTTCACCCCTTATCAGCTGAGATTTATTTTCCCCACAGTAAAGGAAAATACCTAAAGCTAGCATAAAGCTCTGAGAGATATAGGGAATCCTTTTCTTTGCTTCTTTTCCTTTACCTTTTTGACTGGAACTAGTGAATCCTAACCCTTTCTTATCTTTCTAACCCTTAGTAGCTATAGCAAGCTGAGCTCTTTAGGAACTCTTACCTGAAACAGCACTAGGTAGGAAGTTCATGTTCTTCATCATATTAACCACTTAGGGGCTATCCATAAAGCTACCCTCACCTTCTTTATCACTGATGGTAGACACATGGAATCCATAAAAGGCTATTTAGCTATCTCCAAGATCGACACCTGATTCTCTTTTATAGCTTTAGTAGTGACCACTTAACCATTGTGTGGTATTTTAATCATCTGATGTAGGTTGGAAGGCACTCATCCCAACTTATGAAACCAAGATGTTTCTAGTAGCACAGAGAAGTTAGCTAGGATAGGCAGCACAAAAAAATTAGCTTTTATTTCAATATATCCTATCTTTACTACAACCTTGAAGGTCTTAGCAACATGTCTTTTAAAGTTGTCATAGGGAGATAGTCAAATCAGACCTGTTCAACATACTTTCGTTCAATCCAAAGGTTGGAATTGCCACTAGAAGACCCATTGTACACCATCACATAGGTCATATGCTTGCCATTCACCTAGGCCTTGATGTATAGAGTTTTGTTATGATTTCTTCATTTTGTAGGAGAGTCAGCATCAGAGTATACCACATTCTCACCAGTTCCTCCCCTGACCAAATCTAATAACTAATAGGGCGAGATAGTGGTAGCGACAATAGACTCACCTAAGGTCTCCACCAACTTTTGTCTATGTAAAAGAGACTACCTTAATAAGTCCTAAATGGATATCTATACATTTTTCTTCTTCAGCTATTTGATTATACGATTGTCCCCAACCTCTTTTTCAGTAGGCACTGTAGCAGAAGCTAGCCGTCTTTCAATCTTTAGAGCCACTCTTTCGCCCCTTGTGATTGCCTTGATTATCTTATCTTATTTTACTTCTTATTCCCCCTCACTAGCTGAACTTCAAATATCAATAGGCACTTAAGCTCCTTCATCCACACTTTCTATGGGAGTATCCCAACAATCAATCATAGAAACTAGCTGATTTTCTTCAGCTAGCTCTATTACTTTAGGGGTGGAATAATTAACGGCCATATATGCATTCTTATACAGGTCCCTCATGACATACCACTCAGGTAGACTAGATCCAGTCATAAATACTGAAGGTGGCACAACATTGTATCCTCCTTTGTTCTTCTTATCACTCTTTTTAGGATTTGAAATTTTCTTGCTATTTATTAAATCCTAAATTTTATTCCTTAGGGAATGACAATAATTAGTCAGATGTCTGGTATGTTGATGGTATGTATAGTACTGATCTTTTCTATAATGGGGCAATCCTTGACTCTTCATAAGCCGTAGGGGTTGTATCTGTAGATTCCTTTCTTTACTCAACCTATACAACACCAAAGATAACGACTTGCCCAAGTTAAAGCAATGCCTCTAACTAGCCTCTATAGTGAACACTTTTATGATCTTCTTAGTTTTGTCAAACCCACTACTGTTCCCCATTGCCTTATTATTATTGAAGTTTCTTTTTGCATTTTTGCTATTCACCCTCCTAGCTAGGTACTTGCCCTAAGCTTTTATGGCTATATCCTTTAATGATTCCCAGTCCTTCAGGCCTTTCATATTTAAACCATCCCTCAGGTATGAGCAGGCACTATTGATAAATAACCTAATTTGATCCACTGTGTTAGGCTTTCTTTTCATTTCTATTACCTTATTCCTCCATATAGTGAGGTACTCATGAAAGAATTCATCGCATTTCTACTGAAGTAACTTGAGGTCTTTTAAGGTAACTTCGATCCTAGTGCTATAATTATACTGCTTAAGGAATTTTTCATTTAACAAATCCTAATCTTCTTTGGTACATCTATCCAGGCCATAGTACCAATCTATTATGGCTCTAGTTAAACTCAAGCAAAAGTGCTCCACCTACTATTTCTTGGATAAGGTGGTTCCCTGTATAATTAGCGTATACTACTTGACATGTGCTGATGGGTCCTAGGTGTCATTTAACCTTAGCAAATTAGGCATTTTGAATCTTTAGGGTAATGGTTCATCTCCATTCAAATCTTTGTCTTTAGGGTTCATTCCACTGCCAGTAGATAATAGCTTGGACATAGCCTCAATCTTTTCCTCCATCTTTTTGAAAGCTGGATCCTCAGCATTAAGGCCTTTATTCCTTGTGTTAATAACTAGAGGGACATATTCCTTATCTTTTTCCTCTATGAAGTCATCTTTAGGATCATTCCTTTTTTCCCTTTTAGATAGGTTTCAAAGCATAATAGCATTGGCTATGGCAATGTTCCCAATATGTGTTGGCTTTGCTATCTCAGGAGCATGTGCTATGGGCTGAGTTCAGATGTTAAGTGCTATAGAAGCCACCATCCCACTAATCATAGCCATAAGCCTCGCTTTGAAATCTTAAAACCTTATGTCTAGTGTTTGATCCAGATCATCCCACACCATTAAAAGCTTAGTAGGGGTAACATTTAACCTTTCCCTCATGAATAAAAAAATTATTATCATTTCATCAATCACTCTCCCGATCTTGTTTCCTGTTTTAATTTTTATTCAATCCCTTATTCTCCATATCTAGATAGATTTCTTGGCTATTTTCTGGCAACTGAGTTAAACCCACTCAAAATTAACTTTCAAACCTAATCTAAACCTGAATCTAATCTCAGTAAATTATATACTAATCTTTGGACTAGTTGCTTATTTGACCTTTCAGACCGTCTAAATGAGTCTATGATGGCTGTAAGAGTCAGATGTTAGGAATGATGCATGGTGAATGATGTATGAGCATGGTATATATATTATGCATAGATGCAATGTATTATCTCTTTAGGGGTCAATCACAAATATACACAAGCATAAAAATAGCCTTCCAACCTTATTACTCCTTCATAGGAGGTTGTTTGATCTATTTCTTAGGTATGTTAATTATAGGTCAACACGGTACCCAATGGGTGCATATGGTGCACTACAAAATACTAGCATCATAACCTCTCTAATTGAAAGTGCAGGCACAAGAATTTTGACAATTATATATTTTAACCGACTCAAATAGATCAAGTTATGCTTATCGAGGCATGACAACCTTTGATCGGTACCCTCCTAATTTATTTGAGTTTGGTTAACATATAAGGGTCCACATAACATGTAAACATTGTTATGGTTATACAACCTAGGGGAAGTTGTTATTATTATTACATGGGCTTTGGTTAAGGGTGATGAAACTTTAGGGCTACACAAGGATGGTTCCTGCAAATAGGTCTAACTCATCATAAGCATAATGACTAATGGATCACCATTTTATATACCATTTGGTATTGGACTTGGGCTAGTGGGCTTCCTTAACACCTTCCTTCATTGAGTGAACATAGGGCATGCTTCAGGATAGCATCAGGGTTGAAAAGAGATGCCTAATTTAATTCTCAGGCTTTAGTATATATGCAAGGAATGAAGCTTAGAAATGAGAAAGGATTAATTGGTAAAACTTAACTATAAAAAAATTTAACCATGATTTTTTTAGGAGCAAGGTCTCCTAAGGTCCTAAGTGGAGTTTCTACTATGATGCACATCGGAGCCTTTGCTAATTTTCAGGTTCACTCTCGAAGGTTCGCTTTTAGGGTTTAAGACTAGATCATGCTTACTTTACTCATAAATTGGCTACTTCACAATAAAAAGAGCCATGTTGAAATTATTGTTGATAGTCAACCTTTGAAGGCATTTACTAATGGCCCTAAGAAAGGTAGGTGTCATGGAATTGCCACCCAATAGGACATTGGGAAATGAATCTTAACCTTTTGATGCCTAGGTAGAGATTGGTGTTTGGGACATCACTCTTATTAGGCATCTTGGTTAGGTGTTTATTTTATACTTGAGTTTTTACTAAGTCCCATCTTTTGTCTCACATAATGCATCTCATAATAAAATTAAGTCAACATCCCATTCACGTAAATAAAAGAGAGAAAAAATAGTAAAATAAACCTACTTAATTATTACAGAAGTAAATAGTTCGATAATAATAATAATAGAAAAATATATATACATAAATCGAAATATTCATTTGGGTTGGGAACATTAGTTCCCTCATGCATATTTACGAAAAGAATTTTATTACATTGTGTGAATTTGGGATAAAAGTTGGACATCAGTCTATACCTTTAAAAAACCCAGTTAATTTGGTAGAAAATATTTTAAATGCTTTTTCCTTTTAACGTGCACAAAAACCTTTTCTTTACTAACTATTACATCCTCGAAATAATAATACATCAAAAAACTAAATAAATGAATAAGCATAAAATAAAACTAAAATGATAAATAAATAATAAAAAGAGATAATTAACCAAAATGACCGAATAGACTGTGCATGGTGCATCAACTTGGGAGCATACCTTCCCATGTAAAAATTATGTAGAATCCTCCAAAGGCATAAAAATCAAATACTCAAAAGAAGTAGAAAAATAAAACAAATGAATAGTAGACAATAATATAATAAAAATAATTACAAATTTAACTATGCAAACAGAATGAAATCAGGAATAGGATCACACCATACATCATTGAAATTAATAGACTCACTAGGAAAACTAGCCAACTATAATTATGCTATGTCCTTAATAGAAAAAGGGAATAATCAAAGTTCAATTGCATCATCTATGAATCCATTTATTTTGAATGTTGTATACACATTGAGAAAGACCTATATGGGTATAAGGATATTCTCCTTAGAGACCTCTAAAATGATTATTATGTACCATTTAGATTATAATTGGCTTGATTTTGAAGTTATCATTAGCAATTATAGGTGCCATAATTCCTCCAAAACTCCCTGAAATGTCGGGAATAGCAAAATCTCCTAAAGTATGCCTATCTTGTTCAGCCATGATATTTGAACTTTAGTTTTCCGCTTCTTGTATGTCATTTTTATCTCTACGTAAAGCATGAAAAGTTCTATCAATTTTAGGATCAAATGGAAGAAGATTATCGCTACTATTACTCTTATGCATAAAAGAAAACAACAAATCAAACTAAACTACTACAAACTATAAAGAAAAACAAAAAAAGTCCTAGAGAAACCTTTTTCCTCCCTAAGTTAATAAAAACAATCACTTATTTTGTGTAACACCCACTCTAATAGCATATTTCTATTATCCAACATATCTTTGTTGTAACTATATTTTACTATTTTTTCTATATTAGCTTCACTGGACAAAAGTATCGAAATAAATCAAAACATGTCATGTAGACTATATCAATAAGACTTACATTACAAAATGTCTCTTATATAATACATGTATTATATTTAATAAAAAGATCTTTATCATACAAGATTTTTTGGTACAAAATAAAAATTTCATAAACCAAAAGACAACCTAAAATTAAGACATTATACTTATATCTCTTCTATCACTTGCATTGGTCTTCTTAATGTGGAATGTATCCCTATGAAAGAGTCCTAGCAAAAGTACCTACACGGATGAAGCACCCATGCTAAGCTATAAAGCTTAGTGGGGAACAAACATCATGTGGATGACCTCTTTCAAAACTCATCAAAATAAACTCATACACTTAAAGAATAATATTTAAACATATAACTTTACTAGAATAAACATTAGAAAATAAGTTCATATCATTTTAGGACATTAAGTAGTCTCAATTAATCCTTATATTCAATAACTTTCTTATCAATTCCTTAGTGCCTTAGGATTATTCAAACAACACTTACGAACAATATACATTAATTTAACTTTCTTAATTCCTGTAATTCATTCTAAGTTAGTTTTAGTGATTTAGTCTACATTTCATGTGTACGTGTTAATACAAAACTACTTTAATAGGAAAATTTAATTAATTAATTATAATATATTAGATTAATTAACAAGGTCCATATGCATATGTTCTAACTAATAAATTCCATATAACTTAAATATTTTCATTATAATCCTATGTAATAAATGCATTTATGAATAAACTTAATGTTATCATCGATCATGATTAAGTCATTCCTTTATTTCATGGGTGCTGTTCTAGTTTACTAATACATTGAAATGCTATTTCATTTTTAACTTATGGATTAAATCAATTGTATACATAGCAACAAGTTCATATCCGAGTATATAAATTGGCAATGAGCCACATTTCACATATCCTTTATCAATATCCATATGTAATATAGGATTGTAGAGAATGTATATTTGCTAATAAGACTATTGTCAAAACATCAATATTGGTACGTGTTCGTATGCATATAACTTATAGTCATAAGTGTAGAAAACATTATAAAATTACAATGGTAATACATGCATATGATATTAAAATACTGCATCTACATGTTTAAAGCACAACTTCATTCAAGTTCATATTTTCCTTTCCCTAAGCATGGATTCATGTAACAGTAACATTTAGATCAAGCTATGTAATATTATATCATCTCTTTCATAATACTTTTCATGTTACTCTTCTAGTATCTTGTGGTAAACCTTCACTTTTCTAAACAAGTGGATAACGGATGATACTATGGTACTTGGAGGAACAATAAGGATACCCAAAGGTACCAAAATATGGACCCAAATAGGGTTAAATCTGTACTATAGAACAACAAAGCAAACTTAAATGGAGTTGGCGAATGATCCAAATGGGGCCAATATTTTGATCTAAATAGTATCAATACTATGTTATGAATCAAACGTGGTCAAACTATGACAACTGCAATATACCCTTATAGACATGGCTATCTATCCACAACCTAGACATATATGAAAGAAATCTTGTTCTCTTTACTTTAACTTTCTATTACTTTTCTCTTTCCAATCATGTACATACATATATATGTATTTATGTATAACTATCAGCATGATACTATATACATGTTCATGTATTAACATTTTATGAACATGATATCATATACATGTTGGAGAAAATTTATTCTGTACTCGTAACCAAAGGCATGTAACTCATCGTATGAATGTTAAAGTGATTCGTCTCACCAAGCTATCCTGAGTTTTTTTATTCAAATAATATGTATGCATATATATGTTTCACTTTTCTTCAAAGTGTACACTACAATTTAAAACACATGTTAAGAATGCTTATATTCTCATATTTGTAGATGCACTTTACTATCATATATATATATATATATATATATTCATAAGAACTATAATTATATGAAAATAAATATATATGTACATAATCATTTCATCAAAGCTTCTCTATACCACTCGTTAGGTACATATCCGATGCATCACAATATATAAAACATATCATTACATGTCAATGGTAGATTAGCATGTTAAGCATATATAATCATAATTGTATAACTAATAAAGTTATCCACATATACATGTCACTCCAATTCCAAGGTCGACACCTATTTATTCATATTTGTATTATATTAATTTTTTATACATACTCATATGGATATACATATAGATATACAATATCCTATAATTATATAATTAATTTTAGCTATTACAATTGTGTATTTATGTATAATCATATGATAACATAGTTGTATACGCATTCATATATACTATTTCATGTAAACTATTAAAGTCAATCCTACTCATGTGTATGTCATATATACATATTATTTTAGCTTTATTGATAGTTTACACTAAGTTACTATCATTCATTGAAGTATTTATAAAACATTGCAAGTCTAATTCTCCTTAATAAATTACTCTAAAGTCATTTGATTATACCCTAAAACATTTCACTATAAATGAGTCATTATACTATGTTTTGTGTAACATAAGAACATAAATAAGCAAGAATACAAGCTTTTGTCACAAAGCGCAACATATAAAGGCAAGCAAATGTGAAGGAAAAGAAGAAGACAGAAATGACAAGAAGGCATGCATGTTCTGTCAGGAGCGCAATAGGTGTCGTGAGTGCATCAGAAAGTGTTCATTCCTTAGTATGCCCTTTAACAATTCAAACAACAAATTCAATTGTAAAATTTCTAAAACCTATCTTGCATGCCCTCTTAAACTTAATAAGATTTGATTTCCAGTAAAGTACCTTTAAGACTTATGTAATTCTTTACTTCAAAACATCATTTAATCTTAAATTCATCTTATTAATGTATGTAAATCCAAGAATTACTATAAATGGAGCAACAAGCTCCTAAAGAATGATGAGAAACTATATTGTGATTTGAAATGATTTCCTTTGTTTCCCTATGAATAAAATTAAACTTAAACTTCCAAAACAAGAGAATTTTGGTTTCCTTTTTATTGTACATCACACTAAATAATTCTAAGCTCTAATTACAAAATTCATCTTAAGATGCTCACATGCAGAGACTAGTGGTTTGATATCCTAATCCTCTCTATAATGTCAACTTAATCTTTATTAAAGTAACAACATGTAAAACCATTTTCTTATCCTATTAGCCTTACTATTATACAATACTATTTCAATTCAACATAAAGCAAACACATGCAAGGTGAAAAAAGTTCCTAAACCTAACATGCTACTCCAAAAGCATCTTCTTCAAACCCTCTTTCTCTTTAATTCTTCTTCCTTTTCCATGCTCTCTTTTCTTCTTGCAAACATCTTTCAACAAACTCTCCTCACAAGCATAGTAATGGAAATGAAAGGATGCTCTTTGAGGTGAATAAGCCAATTTTTAGAAAAAGAAGACGGAGACTAAAATTTATAGATTTTTAGAAAGAGAGCAGCTAATTTTTCATTTCCCCTTCTTAGTAGCCAACTTTAAAACTCCCTTCCTCTTTTTATACCAAAATTTTAAGGAGATTTAAGTTGATTTGAGCTTATTATAAGATAAATCTTATTTAGATCCTTTATCCTTTTCTTATTTCATTACCCTACTCTAACTTCCATCCTTTTATTTTAATTAAATTTGTGAATTATGTTTTTAGTCTAATTACACACATGTATTAATATAAAATAACCAATCTTCCATTTAGGCCTTAACTTGTAATTCATCAAATCATCAAGTATTTAATATATAATTTTTTAACCAAAACCACCATTTAATCATTCATAAATTCTAATAGAGCCTATTTTGGGTCCTGACATTTTGACTGTAAGGCCCTAATTTTAACACTATTCGTAAATAAATGATTAAGTGATATCATAATTGATTAATGTTTAATTAAATTAGTAAAATTGATATTAGGTTCATAAAAGGGTACATTAGTAAATTTATGTTATACTATTTATATGTGAATTATAAAGTATGTTATTATTAAGGGTTCAATTAAAAAGGGAAAGATAACTTTGGGATCAATTTTAAAAGAAAGAACGTATGTGGAAGATTTTAAAAGAGATCGAGTTGAAAGGGATTTAAGTGGAGATTTCTTTCCATTTAGTCTTTTACATGTGTTGCATGTAGGATAGAGAATGAAACATAATCGATCTTAGAAAGGGTGAGGTTGGCATCTTCAAAGAATAATGCCAGAATTTCTTTCTTCTCCCCTCTCTTACATTAGACACTCATCACTCTCATTACCTCTTTTGAAAAAATTTTGCATTTTTATGGTTGATTTAGGGATTTAAAGTTGGATATGCTAAAAGTAATGTATTCTCTTCATCTCTATCATCTACTTCTTTGAGTGGAAAGAATTTACATGAGGAGAATTTATGGATTTATGAATGCGTGTTTTATGTAGAAGAAGAAAGGAATAAGAAGAGCAAAGGAAAAGAAGTGTTGAAGGGGTGAAAGTGGTACATTATGGAATTCGGGGTAAGGTATGGGAATTGTTAACTCAGACAGGCTAGCACATGTTATGCTTCTTGAATGGTTCAAGCAGTGGTTCTCATAACTATGATTATGGAAGATAATCAAAGCTAACATATGGATGCTTGTTAGAAGAACAAGTTCATTGGAGACCTGCAAAGAGAATCCTCACATGGATATTAAATCTATATCAGTGAGGAAGCTCTTTATAGTAGTTATGCAAGTATCTTTAGACTTGAGATCACCAAGGTTATCTTAAGTAGCAAGTGATATACTTTGACTCCATAACTGATTACTTTCAACTGGGAGTGAACATAGTTAGGAGGTTGGGTATATCATGACCTACTTGAAGATAGTTGAGTAATCGATAAAGGATTCACCATCCCAGATTTATTAAGGGAAGTTATCTCTCATGATTATATAATTGCCTTGTTCAGAGACTCTCTAGCCAGGGTAATATGCCAAGATGGATAGGGATCCATGAAGGGCATTTTGGGAACAATGGTTAAATTAATAGAACATACATAATTAGATTCATATGAGTTGATAGAAATCCATACTCAGAATCTAATTGAGATAAGAGTGGTGAAAAGAGTAATTGCACGGTAACTATTTTTATGGAAGGGTACAGTTAAACCACTTGACTTTCCTAACATTTGAGTAGTCATGATGCCTAGCTAGAGACTGCTAATGATTTGTATAATAGTGTATCATAAATATCAATAAGGGATTGATAAAATGATTTAAAGAAGTTTAAATCATATGAGTTTTGAATAGAACTTATAATTACATATTATACTTCCAATATGGATAGGAACCCAATAGGTCACACACATATAGAGTAAAGGATAAAATGGTAAAATGACATGGATAATAATATTTGATATTATTATGGGATAAGAGAATAATTAATTAAAGAGTTTAATTAATTATGATCAAGTAGAATTGTTCGCAGAACATTTTAGAAATGTTCAAAAAATGGACTTAATTGAAATATTGTATTTTATAATTAATTATTATTGGACTATAAATTTTATTGGACTGATATAACAATTAATATATCCATTGGAGAAATTAAAGAGGCCTAGAGAATTGGTTTTGGCACAAAAAATCCTCTAGAGGAAAGGTTACACACCAAAACCATATGGAAGGCTTTAAAGGCCTAATTCTTGGACCAAGACAAATTAAATATATTTTATAAGTGTTATGGTGCCTACATATTTAATTTGGATGGATTTGGAATGCATTTGTGTGATAAAATTCAAGTGTATGCATAAAGGGCCTAGTTTATGGGTTTTGTGCATAGTCCTTTATGAAACGATTTAAATTATATTTAATTGAGCTCAAATAAATTATTAATAATTTTAGAAGCCCATTTAATATTTCTCCAGTAATTTTAAAGAGCCCAATCCCATTATGAAGTTGGATTTTTAACCTAGCTATAAAAATCTAAGTTAAAGGGATTTAGGGTTAAGTGAACATTAAGAGAAAAGAAAATTCTCTCTCATTTCTCTAACCCTAGCCGCCACCCTCATTCCTTGATAGCATCAAGGAATTTTAGCCAGCCTTGTAACTCCATCAATCTTGGTTCATTTGATCTTTCTTTAGTATGGATTACTAATTAGAGGTGTTCTATTTTCGACATTGTGATTTGCGATAACTCGGTGAGAAGGAAAATCAACTATTCAACAAAAATCAAAGGTGATTTTTCTTATTCTCATTAATATTTATATTGTAAATTCATGGAAAGATCAAATATATTGGTTAAAAATTTTAATTTCCGCTTATACACGTGATGTATGTAACCGATAATTTCCAACATGATATCAGAGCCATGGTTTTGCCATGAATATACAATTATATATTATTCACGGAATAATTTTTATTTTTGAGTTATTTATTTCTTGAACTTTAAAATATAAGATTTAATTGTTCATGAATGAGAAATATTGATTTCTATATGTATGTGATCAAATATATAAAATAAAAAATCAAACGATTCTTTTGAGAAAAGAATCATTGTGTTTGGCATGAATGAGTTTTATTTTTCAATAAAGTTTAGGGGCTGTTCAAAATTAATTTTTTTATTAATCCACTCTAAAGTTATTTTGATGATAATTTAAGTGTTTAATATATGATATTAAGCCATAGGATCAAATAAAATTAAAATTGAACAATTTTGCATGAAAACTAGTTTAATCGAAAAGTTCGATAAATTGTTCTTCGTGTGTTCTTGGTAAGTTCATATTTAGAATGATTTTTAATCTTCTAAAATTGATATATCTAATATATTAATGTGTTTTTAATTAATTGGATTAATTAAAATGGGCCTTGAATTAATTGAATTTATTTTAATTCATTAAAACCACTTAATAGCTTAATTATGTTTATGGACTTGATTTTAATTAATGAATGGCCTGGTGGACCCAAGGAGCTGATTTAAATTAAATATTATAGACTTTAATTAAGTTTATTAATGGGTTTTAAGGGCTAGAGTGGGCTTGGCTCATTCTAAAAGGCCTAAATGGTCCAATAGACACAAAACTAGTTTGTGTGTGAACACATTTTAGGGTTTAAATTTATGGGTTTCAGCCTACCCTTTGTTTTAAGCCCAAAATTAATTTTTTTAATTATTTAATATGATTAATTAATTAAATAATCAATTAATAATCAATTGGATTGATAATTAAGGCAAGAACACATGCATGCAAAAAGGTTTCCTAAAATGAAAGTTTCCAAAATGGAAAAAGTTTCCTAATTTGATCACATTATTAAAATAACTCAAAAGTAGGTTTCAAGAGTTGAAACATAGTTTGTATTCCATTATATGGTTTTACTTTATGCATTAGAAATGCATATAAGGGTGGATGATTGGCATGATGTATAGTTATGGACAAAGGCCCAATGTGATTGAGCATAATGCATGTTTTGGCCCAATGTGATTGAGCAAAATGCATGTTTCGGTCCAATGAGGACTTTCATGTCCCGGTCACTTGTTTTTGGTTTGTATTTCTTTTTCAAATTGTAATATGTAATTATATTACTTAAATTAGAATTAGAGATAGGAATGGAGACCACTATCAAGGAGCAAGATGGGCTGGATGGAGATCCAACAAGATTGAAGATAATGTAATTATTTTTTTTCTTGTTTGAATCATGCATATTACCTAGTTTTTACCTTTTGATTTCCTTTTTTGGCTTGGGGAGATCAATATAGTAAAGTCCATAACTATGCCATATTTGTATGCTTATATTTATGTAATAGATATAGGATGCACACTAATGTATGCCAACCATGTATGATGAGACTTAATTAACTAAAATTTCTCAAACTAATACTAAGGTATATAAGCCTTCCATTAATTGGAGAACCAGAGTTCTTTATAGTGTGGGTTGTTGACCACAATCCAGCTCACATTATATCGAATATGTTCGAATCTAATTAGATGGGTAATCTTAGCTAGCCCATTAGCTTGTTGATCATAGTAAAGGCTAATGGTTCTAGAGCCAAGATTAGGGAATGCATATATGATATACATGTATCAAGAGTTGATAATCTAATGATCCAATAGCTGTGTAAAGACACAATTAGTATAGAGATACCTACCTTTCAAGGGTATGGAGTTTGGCTTGTTGACCACAGTCAAGGTCAAATTACATATTAAAGATTGGATATTGGCCCACTAAGAAAACCATCGAGTTTTCTCAAATTATATAGTGAGGGCTATTAATTCGCAATAAAATAGTGGGAGTGAATGAATTAATTAAATACCTAATTAATGCATACATATATATGAACATACTCTCATATGTTTTCTTTCTCACATCTAGGTCATCATCATGAGCACATCAAACATTAACATACGATCAATCTTGGATAACAAGCTGGTTGGCATCAATTATTCTGACTGGATTAGACAAGTGAGAATTGTTCTCAGAGCTAAAAATATCCATTATGTCTTGGATAAAGATCCACCACCACTTCCATCAGATGATGCCATTGATGAGATTAAGGGCACTTATTGAAAATACATGAAGGATAGTGAAGCAGCTGCATGTCTGATGCTGGGTGCTATGTCCTCAGAGCTTAAGAAGCAACATGAGATGATGGATGCTAGAACCATCATTTTGCATCTAGAGGAGGTTTATTCTTCTCAGGCTAGAACTAAGAAATATAAGATTGCTCGAGCTCTATTTAGCTACAAAATGGTGGAAGGCACTTCGGCTACTGCTCATGAATTGAAGATGTATGTGTATATTGAGCATTTAATTAGATTTGGCTATGCAATGGATAATGATCTATACATAGATTTAATCTTGTATTGTTAGCTCTAAGTTTTGCACCTTTCATGCTTAACTTCAACATGAACAAGATCCAAGTAACCATTCATGAATTAATCAATATGCTTAAAACAGCTAATGGATCCTTCAAGAAAGATTCAAAAAGTGTCATGGTTGTCACCTCTGCTAAAGGCAAGAAGAAGAAGATGACCAAGGCGCAACCAAAACATGATGGGATTTCCAAGAAGAAGGCTGCCAAGAAAGAGAATCCTAAAGAAACTTGCTTCCATTGTGAAAAAGATGGTCATTGGAAGCGTAACTATAAGGCCTATTTAGATTCTCTTAAGGAGAAGAAGCAAGTTGATGCTTCTACTTCAAGTATTCATATGATTGAACTAAATACTTATTCTCACTACAAGAAAAATACCCTTTAACGAAGGAAAATCCAATTGTTAATAGTCAAAATCTAGTCGTTAAAGACCTATAACGACCAAAAAATCCGATCGTTAAAAGCTCCGCTGTTAAAAGTATAGACGACCGGATTTTGAATCCGGTCGTTAATTCCTTTAATGACCGAAAAGATTCCGATGGTTGAATCATGATTTTTAGCAACCTTATTTTTCCCTCACTTATGGTATTCACTTTCAACGAATGGAATTCCAGTCGTTGAAAATACCTTTTAACGATCGGATTTTCCCTTCGCTAATTGTATTAACTTTCAATAACATTTCTTTTAGCAACTGGATTTTTCTTTGCTAATTATGTTCACTTTTAACCAAGGAATTTTTGATTGCGAATATTAAATTTTAAAAATAATTAAAATATTATTAGGAACTCATTCCATTGATCAATAGAAACAATTTTATTTGAAAATATTAACATGTATCATTCACATGTATATACAACTAAAAAATATAATAAATATTGTCATTTCATATATATAAAAAAAAAGAAAAGTTACAAAATATCCTTATTTTTTCCAAATTGTATAGCAAATACAAAATCAAACTTATGAATATTAGAACTAAGATAACCATATAACTATATACAAAATAGAAATTTTTTATTTACTTTCTGAATTAAATATAAATCTAAAATTCCTTCATTTTATCTAAAAAGTCGTGCCTCTTTTGTTAGAAACCCACAAAGTGCTGGAGTTGGGTGAAGAGAAAACAAGATATTAAACTGAAAAATAAATACAAGTATAGTAAGAAATTTTTAAATGAATCAGGAAATATGTGTAGGAAACTATTACTCACTGATGAAAGGAAAAACAAATTCATGAGTATGAAAACAACGGGTAAAACCAAGAGAGCAGAAACCAAGATGAATAAATGTTGGTAATCAATTGAAAATCACATTAACTAGTTGCTTCGATAACATAAGCTTGCTTTGTATGTATGGCAATCAACTGTTAATAACACCAGTCATCTGAAAGCAGTAACTATTTGACAGTGCAATTCTTTTGTTTGATTTTCTAAAAAGAGTAACATCACTAATTTCAGTATATGTACCCAAAATTACACATAAATAATCAATGCTATTTATTTCATTCTAACTGTCCTCTCCTCTTATGCTTCATATCAAGCTTACCATCCACTTAATGCCATTTATTATTTCGTTGCTTCTATTCTCCATCATATTCACCATATGGAAACGGGATAATAACCAAGTCATAAATAATAAGTATTGTAAATCCAAATTCTTAACCAAAAATCAAGAATACTGTATATAACTAGTAAAATACTCGATGTCTAAAAGAATTTTACTATCAGGTCTTAATATTAAAACCAAAGAGGAAAAGAAGAACAGGAAAGCAAAGTATTTCATTCCCTTAACTATACTTTTCAGTTTTTTATCAGCACAAGTTCCAAGATAGGCTATTAGTTTGTTTACATTACAGATTTCAAGAACTTAAACAAGAAATAAAACATAACACACAAGGACAGAGAAGCAAAAACCTCTGTTACGAATTGCCTTCAGTTGGAAGACTCAATTGCCATGTGGCCCTGACACAGGAAATGTACAAGAGTCAATAAAATTGAGATTAACAGATTCTCTTAATCAATTTGTTAATGAACAAATCAATGTAAATAGGTAAAGAAATAGAAAGGTCTTACCAACAGGTTTAGAACAGACATATGCTTCTTTACTAAAAACATCAGACATTTGCTTTATAATTTGATAAAGTTATTTCATCTAGTTGAAACATGCTAGAACAAAGAACCTTTAGTATAAAAGTATATGTATCTATAAGGTCCAATTATGAGTATATTAAGAAAGTTCAAACACACTATTCTTAGACCTAGTTCATAAGAAGGTGAGATTGTGAGAGGACACTTAAAACCACTTCAAAATAACATATAGTCCAGTCAAAGTACATGAGATAGACAAAGCATTTGAGCAGAATAACTTAAAATTCCAGATAACTCTCACCTTCTACTATTAAGGCACACATTAACTATTAGAGGAACACAATCTTTGTTGAAATCAACAGGAAAAATTCCAATCAAGCTAACACATCTCTGAGAAAAACTAAAATTTAACATTGCAAACCATCTACCTGCAAAAGTAGAGTAGGAGATCGTGCGTCCCTGGAATATGGACTACAACCAGCCGAGCAATAGAAAAAATCATTCAACTTCTCACAGGACAAATAAAAATAAAAACATACGCACTGAAAGACATGAGGTTAGCATATATAATGGACATTATGCACTACAAGTTTTATTTGAGAATATTTACCAGTATAACTTTAAAATATTAAAATGACCTATATCAACAAGAGCAAGAAAAATAATCCAATAAAAATTAAATGCTTGAGTCCTTCAAATTTTGACTTGATGTTATATTGCTCTATGACCTCAGTTTTAATTTATGTGCAGGACATTGCATCCTGGTTTTCAGGACTCCTTATGAAATGTATTTCCATCAAGCATGTAAGATGTAAAGAACGGAAATAAATTTAAATAATAAGGAGAACTTTAACGCTCTTTAATTTGTATTTTAAAATTGAAGGCAAAAAAGGAAACCTTGTGAATAACTCATCTCGTCTATTATTTCCTGCAGAAGCAAAGTCAGCCTGATTGCCCTGCAGATCAGAAAGAGCTTAATTCAGTTGAATAACCAACTAAGGAAAACCTTCAACCACTCATCAATAGCCATAAGATGAACTAAATAATAGTGTTATATAGAATGCCCAAGCCATCTTGTAACAAGCACATTATATTGCAGGTTATGCATATATGGATATAAAGACTATTAAAAAAGTGCAGTGCATAATTATTAGTTATTGCCAGATTCAGCAAATTAGTCTTTCAACAAAAATAAATTAAGATTTTGTACTAGGTGACTAATTTTCTCATTTCATACTAACGCTTTTACTGTGATGAGCCACGATTAAATCGAGTCAAACCATGTATGAACAAGCTAGTCCACAAACCATATCCATAGAATTTTTGCAAATAATATGATGACTACATAACAAGTCATTATGTAGTCAAAACATAGCTTAATAACTAAGAGAAGGTAAAAAAAATTGCTATAGCATAACACAGTAAAAAATATGAGAAATCTAAATAAGAATAAATTTCCTTGTTAAATACCTGTTGCCAGTTTGCCAAATCTACAGTTTTGCACCTTCTTTTGTTTGACTCACATATGAGTCATTTTTCCTTTTTTAGCAGCATCTGTTTTATAAGATTTTTGAGTCCCAAGGGCAATCTGCCACTAACGGGGAAGCAAGGATGGATCCCTTGGTGGGACTATAAATCTCCATATTAACATCTAATCATGTCTGAAAACCTTTAGTCCCTGGAGTGAGTTAAAAATCAGATGTGTAATTCTGCTAATAGGGTATAAGGTTGATGGAAAAACTGATCAAGGTCCTACACGAGATCACCTCCTGTATGCATTATATCTCATTTTCACTCCATAGAGAGGTTTTAATTTTCAAAATCTCAAAGACTTAAAAAAGACATAAATAATTGAATAAAAATAAAATAAATACCAGTTGCTGCAAAGACTACAATCAAATGAATATCATTGATCAAAATGAAATGAAGGTAAAAAAGAAAGAAAAAGAGAGATGTCAACAAAAAGTAGGGCTTTGAAAGTGTCAGAACGTAGCTAATCATATTCATAAAAAAAGAGTTTCAGAACTTAGCCAATCATATTCATTTAAAACTATTCCTTATCTAATACACCATGGCTTCAAATATAAACATTAGAGAATGGCATCATAATTTACTTAATATCAAGATGATTTTTTTGCTATAACTGTAAATGAGAAAAACAAAACCTGCTAGCACTTTAACAAGTTCATCCTCAGCTTCCCGCTATGCATATTTCATCTTCGCTATCTTTTTTACAAAAAGCCATAGTAAATTCCAATCAAAAGCATAACACACAGCAATAAACAAAAATATTTCGAAGTGCTTACCATAATCTCAAAATAATGTGAGTTGAATAGACAAAACTGAAAACCCTAACCAAGTGAGGTGAGAATGTGACTAATCCTGACTGTGGGTTTCTTTCACTCTGCGGTTGATAGATTGGAGAGAATGACAAAAAGATGCCATGAAATAATCCATGTTCTGAAGTTCGAGAGGGACCTTTTTTTCACAGATCAGATAGAAAGATTTGAGTGAATAAGAGAAAAAAAAGATAATAAAACCATAAAAAAAATTGTGAAAGAAAAAGTATTGAGAACAAAATGGTAACGGACCTTTAGCCATGTTGTCTTCACTAACATAATGGGAGCAATCTTTCAATTTTAAAGATATGAGATCGAAAACTATAATGCAGATTCTATATTCGCACAAGCAGGATTGACGGACATAGAAATTAAGTAAATGGGAATGGACTGGACTTTTAGAGAAATTGAAATTCAATTAGGTTTAGGTGATTCATGATCTTTTTCTTTTTAGAGTCTCAGTTAAGAAAAGAGATTTTCATATTTTGTTTCAGTAATTATGCAATATTTGGTGGCAAACAAGCTCAACCCTATCCCGCTAAAAGTTTTCCATAATAACCACTGGATTTTTTTAATTTTTAATGGCCGGAACTAGCCTTTCATTAAATGGTCTTAAAATTTGAAATTTAACCACCAGGTAAAATTCACTTCTTTATTATACATCTTCAATGATCGGATTTTCACCCATTCGCTAAATTATGGTCGTTAAAAGCTAGTTTTCTTATAGTGTCTATTGCTTCAAAACAATCTTGGGTATTAGATACTGAATATGGATCTTATTTGTGTAATGATCTACAAGGACTTAAAAGCAGTAGAAGAGTTGGAAAGGCAAAAATATGTCTATAGTTAGCTACTGGACATAACATCTCTACAATAGTTGTGGGGACTTATCATTTTCCTCTTCCAAGTGGATTAATACTGGAGTTAAATAATTGTTATTATGTTCCAGCATTTTCCCAAAGTATTATTTCTTTTAGTTGTTTAATGAAAGATTATAACATTTCTTTAAAGGAAAAATATTGTTACATTTTTAATAGCAATATATTTTATGCTAAAGCTATCATTAAGAATGGTATATTTGTTCTTGATTTAATTAAAGAAGGGCATAATGTAGATACCAAGAGAATGAAACGAGATAATCTAAACACCTCATATTTATGACATTCTCGTTTATGCCATATAAATGAGAAACACATGACCAAATTACACAAGTCAGGTGATTTGGGGTCATTTGATACATGTGAATCTTGTTTATTAGAAAAAATGACAAAAGTTCCCTTCATTGGTAAAGGAGAAAGAGCTAGAATGGTATTGGACTTAATACATTCAAATGTATGTGGTCCAATGACTATACATGTTAGAGCAGGTTACTCATACTTCATTACTTTCATAGATAATTACTCTAAGTTTGGATATATCTATCCAATGAAATATAAATTAGAAATATTTGAAAAGTTCAAAGAATTCAGAAATGAAGTAGAGAAGCAACTTGGCAAGAGTATTAAAACACTTAGAACAGTTCGAGGTGGAGAATACTTAAGTCAAGAATTTCAAGATTATCTTAAAGATAATGGGATTTTATCTTAATGGAATCCACCATATAAACCACAACACAATGGGGTATCTGAGAGGAAAAATCTAACACTATTAGATATGGTTCGATCTATGATGAGTCAAGCAGTCTTGCCTAAGTCCTTTTGGGGATATGCATTAGAAACTACTGTTTATGTGTTAAATAGAGTTCCTAGTAAATCGGTTGATGTTACTCCATATGAGATATGAAATAACAAGAAACCCACACTTTTTCACATGAAGGTATGGGGTTGTCATGCTTATGTAAAGAGGACAATGTCAGATAAACTAGATGTTAAGTCTGGCAAATATTTATTTGCGGGATATCCAAAAGAAATGTTTGAATATTATTTCTACCATTCCTTAGAACAAAAGGTGTTTGTTTCAAGGCATGCTATCTTTTTAGAAAGATAATTTCTCCTACGAAAGGACAGTGGGAGTAAAATTAAACTTGGTGAAGTTTAAGATCCACAAATAGAAGTAGATCAACCGATTTAACCCGAGACTGAGTTTCATAATGATGAGATTATAGTTGAACCTAATTATACACAAAATCCTATAAGATCTACTAAGATGCGTTATATCCTTATGAGATATGGATTTCACATTAATTTAGATAGAGGCATAACTGTAGTAGAGGACAATGAGCCTACAAGCTATCGAGAAGTTTTGAACAGTTCGGAACATGATTTATGGCTTAAGGCTATGCAGTCTGAAATAGACTCCATGTATAAGAACAAAGTATAGACTTTGGCTCAACCACTTGAAGGGATAAAACCCATAGGGTGCAAATAGGTCTTCCAAAAGAAGACCGACATGAAAGGTAATATAGTTACCTATAAAGCTCACTTAGTAGCAAAAGGCTATCGTCAAAGAGAATGAATTGACTATGATGTTATATTTTCTCTTGTAGCAATGCTTAAGTCTATAAGAATACTTTTAGCCATTGTAGCTCATTATAATTATGAGATGTGGCAAATAGATGTGAAGATAACTTTCCTAAATGAAAATCTAACTGAGGATGTGTATATGACACAAGCAAAAAGGTTCACATAAGGAGATGGCAAAAAAGTATGCAAGCTATAAAGATCCATTTATGGATTAAGGCAAGCTTCTAAGAGCTGGAACATACGATTCAATGAGACAATCAAAGAGTTTGGTTTCTCATAGAATGAAGATGAACCTTGTGTTATAAAAGGGTAAGTGGGAGTGCAATTGTCTTTATAGTTCTCTATGTTGATGACATATTGATCATGAAAAATGACATTTCTCTTCTTCAATCTGTTAAAATATGGTTATCCAAGCAATTCTCTATAAAAAAAAACCTTGAAGAAACATCCTATATTTTGGGAATAAGGATCTATAGAGATAGATCCAATAGGTTGCTAGGTCTTTCTCAAAGTAAATATATAGATAAGGTATTGAAGAGGTTCAATATGGATCTCTCTAAGAAAGGGTTTATACCTATGGTGTATGGGAAACACCTTTCTAAGTCTATGTGTCCATAGACACTAGAGGATAGAGAGAGCATGAATAGAATACCATATGCATATGTAATTGGTTCTATCATGTATGCTATGTTATGTACACGTCCAGATGTAGCATTTGTTTTTAGTGTCACAAGCAGATTCCAATCCAATTTTAAAGAGGAACGCTGGGCAGCTGTCAAGAATATCCTTAAGTACTTGAGAAGGACTGATGATATATTCTTGGTATATGAGGAGGGTAGTTTGGAAGTAAATAGGTATACTGATGCCAGCTTCCAATCTGACAAAGATGATTATAAATCACAGTCTGGTTTTGTGTTCATAATGGGAGGAGAAGCAGTTAGTTGGAAGAGTTCCAAACAAGAAACAACTACTGATTCCATGATAGAAGCTGAGTACATTAGCTAAAGAAGCAATGTGGATCAAAAAGTTCATATCTAAACTAGGAGTGGTGCCTAACATTGTTGATCCAATTCGTTTATATTGTGACAACAATGGAGCCATTACGCAAGCAAAGGAACCATGGTCTCATCAGTGATCCAAGTATGTTCTCAAATGCTACCATCTCATAAGGGAAATAGTAGCTAGAAATGATGTGAAAATAGAAAGAGTGCCCACAGATGATAATGTGGCAGATCCCCTCACTAAAGCACTTTCCCAGATAAAGCACGATCACCATATAAATAACATGGATTTAAGACATATGAATGATTGACTCTAGTGCAAGTGGGAGATTGTTAGAGAGTATACCCTAGAGCCGATGTAAAAGGGATGTATTTCATATTTGTGAATTCATATTCTTAATACAAGGCATCATTCATTTATTAATGCTATGTTTAAATACATGAGTTTGTAAATCTTAAAGTAATAAATGAAGTCCTAGATATTATAAATGCAGTGCAAAGGCAATCAAGAAAGTGTTCATATACGAGATGTCTATTGCATGCAAAGGTGTTAATATCTAAATATCTCCAGTCATAGAATTAACAAGATAGGACATTATTAATTCGGACAAACTAGCACATGTTATGCTTTTTGAATAGTTTAAGCAGTGGTTCTCATAACTGTGATTATAAAAGATAATCAAAGCTAACATGTGGATGCTTGTTAGAAGAACAAGTTCATTGGAGACTTGCAAAGAGAATCCTCACATGGATATTAAATCTATGTCAGTGAGGAATCTCTTTATAGCGGTTGTGCAAGTATCCTTAGACTTGAGATCACCAAGGTTATCTTAAGTAGGAAGTGATATACTTTGACTCCATAATTGATAACTTCTAACTAGGAGTGAACATGGTTAGGAGGTTGGGTATATCAAGACCTACTTAATGATAGTTGAGTAATCAATAAAGGATTCACCATCCCATATTTATTAAGGGAAGTTATCTCTCATGATTCTATAATTGCCTTATCTAGAGAATCTCTGGCTAAAGTAATATGCCAAGATAGATAGGGATCCATGAAGGGCATTTTGGGAATAATGGTTAAATTAATAGAACATACATAATTAGATTTATATGAGTTGACTGAAATCCATACTCATAATCTAATTGAGATAAAAGTGGTGAAAGGAGTAATTACATTGTAACTGTTTCTATGGAAGGGTATAATCAAACCACTTGACTTTCCTGATATTTTGATAGTCATGATGCCTAGCTAGAGGTTGCTCATGATTTGTATAATAGTGTATCGTAAATATCAATAAGGGATTGATAAAATGATTTAAAGAATTTTAAATCATATGAGTTTTAAATAGAACTCATAATTACATATTATACTACCAATATGGACAGGAACCCAATAGGTCACACACATATAGAGTAAAGGATAAAATGATAAAATGACAAGGATAATAATATTTGATATTATTATGGGATAAGAGAATAATTAATTAAAGATTTTAATTAATTATGATCAAGTAGAATTGTTTGTAGAACTTTTTAGAAATGTTCTGCAAGATGGGCTTAATTGAAATATTGTATTTCATAATTAATTATTATTAGAATATAAGTGTTATAGGGATAATATAATAATTAATAGATCCATTAGAGAAATTAAAGAGGCCCAGAGAATTGGTTTTGGCACAGAAACACTCTAAAGGTAGGGTTACATGCCAAAACCATATATAAGGCCTTAAAGCCCTAATTCTTGGACCAAGACAAATTAAATATATATCATAAGTATTATGGAGCCTACATATTTAATTTGGATGGATTTGGAATTCATTTGGGTGATTAAATTCAAGTGTATGCATAAAGGGCCTAGTTTATGGGGTTTTGTGCATAGTCCTATATGAAAGGGTTTAAATTCAATTTAATTGAGCCCAAATAAATTATTAATAATTTCAGAAGCCCATTTAATATATCTCTAGTAATTTTAAAGAGCCAATCCCATTATGAAATTCGATTTTTAACCTAGCTATAAAAATCCAAGTTAAAGGGATTTAGGATTAAGTGAACATTAAGAGAAAAAAAAATTCTCTCTCATTTCTCTAACCCTAGCTGCCACCCTCATTCCTTGCTACCATCAAGGAATTTTGGGCAGCCTTGTAACTCCATCAATCTTGGTTCATTTGATCCTTCTCTAGTGTGGATTACTCGTTGGAGATGTTCTATTTTGGACATTGTAGTTTGCGACAACCCGATGAGATGGAAAATCAATTGTTCAACAAAAATCGAAGGTAATTTTTCTTATTCTCATTAATATATATATTGTAAATTAATGGCAAGAACAGATCTATTGGTTAAAAATTTTACTTTTTGCTTATACACGTGATGTATGTAACCGATAATTCCCAACAAAAATGTTATGAGATAAAATTTTAGATGAAATATACGTATAGGAGCACAATTATTGTCATAAAATGTTAGCTTAAGTTTATATCCATTTTATTCAATGAATTTTCAAAGATGTAACAAAAACTAATTTTCAAAATGTTAACTGCTACCTAATTTCAATGAATAGGTTATAGTCCTTTAGACATAACGCAGTAGATAGATCTAAATACTATAGGAAACAATTCTGGATAAACTAAACTTATAAGAGTACAAATTTCATGAATAAATGTTAGTTTAATTCTGTACCCATTTTATTTTATGAATTTTCAAAGTAGTCATACAATTTGATTCGAACAAAAAAAATGTAATCTTAGGCAGTCTATAATGGTTAGATCATAACTCCTAATATATATATCCAAATTGAATAATATTTAAAGCATGACAAACTAAAGATATAGTCAATTATTTGTTTAGAGGACAAATTAGGCTAGATTCATTATTTGTTATGAGAAAATAGAGATGCAAAATAGAGATGGAAATTTGCCTAACCTATTATTTTCTAAACTAATCCTTTGATGCATAAATGTTACTATAAGTATTTATATGATCTTAGAGCAATTTGATTATTAAGATAAGAATGTTACATGTTTTATAATTATATGAAAGAATAATGGTATTATGATTTATACTTAACAATGGGGTTGAAATATTGAAAAGGAAAGTTAAATAGGTTTAGACTGTTTAACTAAGAAGAGATGAAGTACAATGATATGTATGCACATAAAGGCATGATGACACCATAATGTGAAGCTATGTATATATGAATTTGAAGAAACTATATATATATATATATATATATATATATATATATATATATATATATATATATATATATATATAGCCAGCATATGATTAAGCATGTTGTTTATTCTGTATTTGAAACCATATGTTTATACTTATATGTTTATGTTTACATGCTTATGCTCACATGCTTATGCTCATGAGTTTAAACTTATATGTTATTTTGCTAGAGTGTATAATTACCATGTTATATACATTTATATTACTTGTATTTATATATAAGTTTGTATATCTTTTTATATGATAGTACATGAGAAAAAAAATTATACAATTAGAGCACGAACATGTTGATTGAAATGTATATGAGTTTTGTTAATGCCTGCAAATAGAGTTTAGTTGTGAATATATAGGCATGACTATTGGGATAGAGTTGTAGCTACTATCGACTGGCCCCGTTTAGGTCTACTATCATTCTCTTTTGGGACTTTTGTTCGATCCTATTTGGATATTCCATTTCAATATCTATGGATATCTATTGAACTTAATACCTATGAGTATTTACATGATCAAGGCTTATGGGTATCTATCATTCCTTTTATCCACTTTGGATAATTGCAATCCATGTATCAAAAGTATAAATACTTTGATGTTACTAATGAATTATAAAATTACTCTATGTTGATATAAATGATAATTTTTGTCTTATCTCTTAGATTATGTACTTTGTTATGTTGTTGTTATTATTGAATCATATGTTCTAATTATGTTACATGATGAGTGTTTGTTGAATACCGTTGTGAGTGGTTGTCCATCATGATTGGTTCCCCCCTAAGCTTTGTAGCTTAGCATGGGTTGTTTATCTATATAGGTTCTACAGTAAGACTTTTGCACAAGAATGTATCTCTTCATCAGGAAAGGCCAACACAAGTTTGTGAAAGAATTTGATGTAGGAAGTCACTATGTAAAATATTTTTGAATAACTTTATGTTAAGTTAATGTGTATGTAATGATGTATCTAATATTGAAGGTTGAGTTATTTTAGGCTCACTTGTTTAATCAAACATAATATATGTGTATGCATACAGTAATAATAACATATAAAGACAACTAGAATATAGGTATATGATAATAAGTATTGTAACTGAACTTTAAAAGTAAATTGGTATAATGTTATATATATATATATATATATATATATATATATATATATATATATATATATATATATATATATATATATATATATATATAAGTAAAATGAGTTATGTAATGTGCATGTTAGTGTTTAATGAGAAAGCATGTGAATATTATAATAACACCTTTATAAAAATATGATAATCAGAATATTAACATTAAACTATTATAAAGCATACTTAATGAGATATGATAAATAAGACATATATAAATCATAAGATGAGGGTGTTACAATTTTGGTATTAGAGCCATAGGTTTAATTATTTTTGTTCAATAAAAGTAAGAGATTTTTATATGATATAGCTTGGTGTTGGCCTAGTGCAGAAGTTCCTATTTTCTTATAAATAGTAGATGGAGGGTTCTAGAGATGCCATTAAAGAATCATATGAAAGTAACTTGTCTGTTAGAATAGATCCCTCTAATCTAAGCTCTTTGTCAACTAATCGAAATGAAATCCCTGTGCCATTCTTGGTGAAGCATTGCTGAAAATTTCACAATATATGGCTCAAATTTTACAATGGATGACTATTCCTAAAGCTCCAATAGCTGAGGCTAGGAAACATGGAGCAGAAAAATTTTTTGGTACTACTTTTGAACAATTTGAAGAAGCTAAATTTTGGCTGAAAAAATTTAGGAGAATCTTTGATGAAATTCAATGTCCAGCCAATCATAAGGTGTCTTGTGTTGTGTCATTACTATAAAGAGTAGCATAAGATTGATGGAAATAGGTACTAAAATAACCACAATTACTAGATCCACTTACATTGGATTTCGTAGTAGAATTTAGGAAGAAGTATGTTACTGAAGCATATAAAGAAGAGAAATTGAGATAATTTTTTAATCTAAAATAAATTACTATATTTGTGGCAGAATATGAGAAAGAGTTTAGCCATCTATGTAAATATGTGTCAAATCCAATATTGACTGAAGCCTTTAAGTGTGGATAGTTTAAAGAAGGATTGATTGATCAAATCAAAGAAAAGTTGATTGGATTTATGTCTTTTCAAATGGTGGATTTTCATCAACTTATCCTAGCAGCTATGCGAGTTGAGAAGAATGAGCTGGCTAAGAGAGAAAAAGAATAGAGAAAGAGTGGGGCTAGAGGTGGATCTTTCACTATGAAGAGATTTAAAGGAGCACAGGGAAATTAGCCAGCTGAGACTATATTCAATTTTACTAACAAGGAAAGAAGGCAAAGATCATCTACAATGTCTAAATCAAATAAAGAAACACTAGTGAAATAGAATAAGGGTTAGACACCAGAATGTCCTCATTGTTGAAAGAGTATTAGGGTACTTGTAGAAAGCTAATAGGTGTATGTTTCAGGTGTGGTAGCACTGACCACTATTTGGCATATTATCCCTCAAAGTGGGAGCAAGCATCTGTACAATAGGGTAGCAAGATAGCATCAAACACACCCTTCACTGGTAGAGGCAGAGGCAAAGGCAGAGGTGAAGGGTATGGTGGGTCATACCAATATGAATCCTAGGCTAGAAATGTATTTGAGATAGTTGATCGACCTATAATACCAATTGGTTTTGGTTAGGCTTATGCAATAAAAGCTCGCAAGGATTGAGATGCACCAAAAGTCATAGCTAGTATTTTTTCTCTCTTTAACTTTAATATTCATGCGCTTATTTATCTTGGTTCCACCCATTCTTTTATTTACATTAAGGATATGGGTAGGAATGTGTCAAATGTACATCAATTGGATTTTGATATTTGTGTAACTGGTCCATTGGAGTATAATGTTAGCGTGAATAAATTATTTGAAGAGTGTCCCATTATTATTCAAGGAAAGGAATTTTTAGTTGATCTTATTGAGTTTCCATTCGTGAATTTGATGTTATTTTGGGTATAGATTGGTTGTCAAAGCATCGTACAATGGTTAATTATGGGACAAAGACAGTAACACTTAGAGATTATGATATAAAGAAGTAATAGTATAGGGCATTCATACTAAACCTGTAGCTAATGCAATATCTACTATGCAAGCTAGGTGATTTCTTAAAAAAAGATGTGAAGTATGTTTAGCCCTAGTACTTGATTTAAAAAAAAAGACAGTAAAGCTTTAAGAAATTCCAGTTGTAAAAGAGTTTGCTGATGTATTTCTAGAAGACTTACCTATTCTTCCACCTGA
Organism: Excoecaria agallocha; assembly: GCA_037975025.1. NCBI lineage: Eukaryota > Viridiplantae > Streptophyta > Magnoliopsida > Malpighiales > Euphorbiaceae > Excoecaria > Excoecaria agallocha. Next base: position 5,015 of record JBBPFJ010000721.1, on the reverse strand, counting down.
AAGGGATATGGAGTTATCTATAGAAGTTTTACCTAACATAACACCTATATCTAAAGCACCATATAGGATGGCTCCATCAGAATTGAAAGAGTTAAAGGTTTAGTTACAAAAGTTACTTGACAAATGCTTTATTAGGCCTAGTGCATCACCTTGGGATGCATCAATTCTATTTGTGTAGAAGAAGAAGGATGGTTATATAAGGATGTGTATAGACTACAAACATTCAAATAAAATAACAGCAAAGAACAATTATCCATTGTCTATAATTGAAGACTTATTTGACCAATTAAAAGATGCTAGTGTGTTTTCAAATATTGATTTGTGATCGGGGTATTATCAACTTCAAGTAAAGGATGTGGATATTCCGAAAACTGCATTTAGAATCTTGATATGGGTATTATGAATTTCTAGTCATGCCATTTGGGTTAACAATTACATTGGCTGCTTTTATGGATTTGATGAGAATAGGGTACTTAGACCTTAGACCAATTTGTTATGGCATTCATTGATGCTATATTTTTCTAATCAAGAAATGAAGCTGAGCATGCTGAACATTTAAGGATTGTGTTATAGACTTTAAAGGATAATCAGTTGTTTGCTTAATTGAGCAAGTGTGACTTTTGGCCTAGGGAAGTGTCTTTCTTTGGCCATATTGTATCTTTTGAAGCTATTAGAGTGGATCTAACTAAATTTAAGGCTATTATGAATTAGAGACAGTCTCAAAATGTTTCCAAAGCTAAAAGTTTTATAGGTTTATAGGGTATTATCGAAGTTTAGTGATAAGATTTTTGATCATTACTTTACCACTTATTAAGTTATTGAGAAAGGGTCTTAAGTTTCAGTAGATTGATCGGCGGCAAGCAAATTTTGATCAATTAAAGATGATGTTAATAGAAGTCCTAGTTCTAACATAATTGGCTTTGGGTAAAGAATATGTTATATACATTGATGCTTCTAGAGTTAGTTTGGGTTGTGTACTAATGCAAGATGGCAAGGTGGTAGCTTATGCATCCAGATAGTTGAAATCGCATATGCAAAACTACCCTACACATGATTTAGAGTTGGCAATAGTAGAATTTTCTTTAAAGATTTGGTAGCATTACTTGCATAGGAAGGATGTCAAATTTATATAGATTATAAGAGTCTTAAGTATTTGCTCACTCAGAAGGAACTCAACTTGATATAATGAAGATGGTTAGAATTATTTAAAGACTACGACTTTATAGTTAATTACCACTCGGGTAAAGCTAATATGGTAGCCGATGCCTTAAGTTGGAAGATGATGGCAACTATGATGTTACAACAACATAGATGGAAATTTACATCGAATGGTGCTTTGATTGCTCAGTTGAAGGCTAGACCTAATGTAAGATAGAAAGTGATAAATGCTCAGAAGAATGATGGGAGGTTGCAAAAAATTGTACAATCATTGCATATAGGGAATCAATTTAAGTATATAGTAAAGAAAAATGGTAGCGTGTATCATCAGAAAAGGTTTTGTGTCCTAGATGATAAAGAATTGAAAAGAACATTGTTGCCTAAAGAACATAACACTTTGTTTACTATACATCTAGGCGGCAATAAAATGTATCAGTATATGAAATAATTTTATTGGTAGCCTAGTATGAAGAAAGATGTGGTGGATTACGTTGCTTGACTTGTCAATAGGTGAAAGCGGAATACTAACTTGCCTTAAGATTATTGAATCCCATTCCAATTCCACAATGGAAATAAGAATACATTAATATGGGAATTTATGAACAAATTTTGTTTTGCATATGGGATTATATGTGTGAACTCATGCTACGTGTGTTGTATTGTTGGCTTGTTTGTTGGAAAGAATGATTTAATTCATGGAATTAATGGTTGGTGAAAGAATAGAAAATGAATTAAAGAAATTGTGTTAGTTCACTAAAAACCAATTTTTATATTTATAACATATTTTAAGTTATACAAATTTTAATTAAGTAGTTCTAATTGTTAATTATACCTAAGATTTGGACCTATAATTTTGTAGGAGAAAACTAAGCTTGATTATACCTCTAAGTATTTTCAATTTTACCTTGAAATTTAATGTGAGTTTCTACCTTGTCAAATTGAGTAGATTGTAGTATTTTGGTTATAATTCATGATGGAGAGGCCCAAATATTATAAGAAAATATTTTCAATAAACTAGACATCTAGGAGCACAATTTTTGTGAAGGAGTGTTAGTTTAATACTATACCTAATTTCTTCCACGAATTCTCAAATTTGTAACAAAAACTAGTTTTGGAAATGTCAACTACTGCCTAGTTTCAGTGAATAGGTTATAGTATTTTGGACATAAATCATGGTAAAGATGTTGAAATGCTATGGGAAAAAATTTTGGATAAACTATACTTATAGGAGTACAACTTTCTTGTGTAAATGTTAGTTTAATTCTATACCCATTTTACTCTACAAATTTTCAAAATAGTCAAACAAACTGATTTCGGCAAAAAAATGTAATATTAGGTAGACTGTAATTATTGGATCATAAATCATAATATATATATATCTAAATTAAAAGATATTTGAAGCATGAAAAACTAGATGTATAAACTATTATTTTCTTAGAAGAGTAATTGGGCTTGTTTAGATATTTGTTTTGATAAAATAGAGATGCAAAACAGAGTTGGAAATGTACCTACCTTATGTTTCACTAAACCTAATCCTTTGATGCAAAAATTTTACTATAAGTATTTATATGATCTTAGAGCAATTTGATCATGAAAATAAGGATGTTACATGTTCTATAATTATATGGATAAATAATGGTAGTATGATTTATACTTGACTATGGGGTTGAAATGTTAAGATGGAAAGTTAAATAGGTTTAGACTATTTAACTAAGAAGAGATGATGTATAATGAGATGTAAATACATTGAGGCGTGATGACACCATAATGTGAAGCTATCTATATATGAACTTGAAGAAACTATATATATATATATATCAAGCATGTTGTTTATTGCTTATTTGAAATCATATGTTTATACTTAAATGTTTATTTTTACATGCTTATGCTAACATACTTATGCTTATGAGTTCATATTTATATGTTATCATGCTAAAGTATATGATTACCATGTTATATACATTTACATTACTTGTATTAATATATGAGTTTGTTTATCTTTTTATATCATAGTAGATGAGAAAAAATTATATAGTAATAGCACAAGCTTCTTGATTGAAATGTATATGAGTTTTGTTAATGCATGCAAATAGAGTTGAGTTGTGAATAGATAGGCATATGTATAGGGATAAAGTTGTACCTGTTACTGTCTGGCCCCGTTTGGGTCTACAGTCATTTCCTTTTGTGACTACCATTCATAAATATCTACCAAACTTAATACCTATGGGTATTTACATTACTAATACCTACGGGTATCTACCATTCCCATTATTCACTTTCAGAGCTTGGGCAGGCTAATTATAGTACATGTATCAAAAGTATAAATACTTGGATATTACAAATAATTTATAGAATTACTTTATGTTGATATAAATGATAATTTATATTTTATCTCTTAGATTATGTACTTTGTTATGTTATTATTATTATTATTGAATCACATGTTATAATTGTGTTGCATGATGAGTGTTTATTGATGGTCGTTGTGAGTGGTCATCCATCATGATTAGTTCCCCATTAAGCTTTATAGTTCCCTATCATGATTAGTTCCCCATTTAGCACAGGTTGTTTGTCTATGTAGGTTGTGGAGTAAGACTTTTGTACAAGAACATATCTCTACATCAGGAAAGACCAATACAAGTCTGAAAGAATTTGATGTAGGAATTCCTTATTTAAAATATTTTTGTATAACTTCATATCAAGTGTAATGCATATGTAATGATGTATCTAATATGGAAGGTAGAGTTATTTTAGGGTCACTTTCATAATTAAATCTAATACATGTGTATGCATATAGTAATAGTAACATATAAAGAGGTAATAAGTATAATAACTGGAAAATATAAGTAAACTTGTATAATGTTTTATATATAATGATAAGTTTATATAGTAAGTGATATGAATGCTAAGGTATATAGAGGTGGAACATTTAAATAGCTAATTTATACAGTACATGATATATATTTATATAGATGCATTTAAAATGGCTTATGTAATATGCTTTATAATGTTTAATGAGAACGTATGTGAATAGTATAGTAACACATTTATAAAAAAATTGTAATAATCAAAGTATTAACATGAAAATGTTATAAAGCAAGCTTAATGAGATATGATAAATAACATATAGCTAGGTTATAGGATGAAGTTGTTATATTGACTCCCCAGCAATAGAGCCAAAACTTTTGTCACGGTGTAAATTGTAATACCTTAATCTCTGAGACTTACATAAGGTAAGAAGGGTGTCAAACTCTGAAAATCAATTTATGTATAAGAGTTATTTTGTATGAACTAGTTAGATACTAAGATGGATTAACAATGATAACTTATATAGAATTTTTGATGCTAAAATCTTTACTTAATTAAACTAATTATCTAATCTTGAATTATGACTTACAAACAATCAACTATAGCATTAGAATTACAAGACATCAATTGATCATATAAAGATTCAAATAAAAACACAAGTATGCAATGATTTGATAATAAGGCCTACTATCCCTAAGTGCATTTCTTATTTTCAAATAAGGGCATTCCTATTTAAAGTTTATAAGTAGTTTCATGGCATTATAGAGATAGATGAGAGCCATGAAGTTTTAAGCCAATTCTTTAATCCCTCAAAGTGAAATCCTTATCTCCTAAGTGAGTTCTAACTTTAAGTAAGTTTAATTACTTTTCCACCAAAATGTCCTAACTCTTATTATGAACAAATTTTTTGACACAATATATATGGTGATCAAGCATGTATAACATGTTATGCACACAATTAAACTTAAATCATTAGTACTTGAAATAAGATAATTTGTATTAATGAAGGTTAATTCATGCTTGTAACTCTAACAAATAAAGTTAGCCTA
>JBBPFJ010000720.1:0-56239 GCA_037975025.1 Excoecaria agallocha | reverse complement strand
ACCACATGAGTTTTCAAATAAATTTATGAATAGCCAACATTGAGTAATTCAATAATTACCACTCTTATAGCTAAAAAATTTGACATCTGCTGGTGTATGGACTTCCAATCCAAATATTTTGTATGAATTTAGTTTGCTATTCACATTGATATCGATATTTTTTGATAATTAGAGACTCATACTTATTATTATCAATTATATTTCATAAGCAACTGAATATGTAAATACATTATCAACATCCATTTTCGCATCTCATGTAATTTACCATTACTAAAATCACTTCTGGAATTGTTTTTCTAGAAATATGGAGTTGTTGATTTATGTTGCTTTTTACCTTTCCAAGTGTATCACTTTAGAAAATTTCATTTCATTTTCTTTCAAAAATTGATATCTTTTTAATTAAAAGTTATGTTACACTTCCAGCGGACTTTTTAAATACTACAAGAAATTTGAGTTTTAATGACCAAATTTAGCAAAAAGATAAAAATCTGTTCGTAAAAAGATACAATCAGCGAAGAAAATTTAATTCAGTCGTTAGAACTCAAATTTTAACGAAGGATTTAATTTCATTCGTTAATAAACTCAAAATTCGGTCGTTATTGCTCTAAAACAAAATAGGGGGCTTCCAAATCATTTAGCTCCAAAAATAATTATCCATTATTTAATTAAAATAAAACAAAAAATAGAAGGGAGAAACCCACAAAACCCATTTTCTGTAAAGTGCAAACCCACAGAAGCCCTAATCCGACCCCTCACCCACTCGCCGCTGCCCACCACCAGAAGCCACCCTACTAGCCCCACCTTCATCTTCCTTTTTCACTATCTGGCCCTTCTCTGCTTCATTGATTGGTTCCTCTGCAATTACCATCATCGTCTTCTGTTTGCTTTATCGTTGATTAGTTCACGAGTTTTCAGAACGTATTGGTTTCAATTGGATGGATCTATTTTTGGACGCTTATCCTAAAATCAATGAGGATTTCTACAGCCCTACACTCTCCGATGGCGTTATCACTCTTGCCTTTTCTATTATCATGCTTTTCATCTTCATCTCCGAGCTCCGTATGTTACCAAATTTCTCTGCATTAGGGTTTATATATGTCTTTGAATTATTATAGTTTTCATTTCAGTTAATTGGATCTAAATTGGTTGTCTTTGCTTTCTTTACATTTTGATAGCAATTTTAAATTTAGGCAATGATATCCCTTCGGTTACTACTTCTATTATCATGTTATATTAGAATTCAGGTTAGTTTGAGCTGTAATATGTATCTCTCTTTCTTTGACTTGCTGGAGTCTATATTTCACGTTTTTAAATTTACTTCGTTTAGTTAGTTAATATAAGCTTTTTGATACATGACTGCCGTCGATGACTTGAGCTTGGTTATAGAGATGAGTGAAATCATATAAAGGACTTTAATAAGTTCATTATACTTTGTTTTCGGTACTTGGGGAAGTCATTTGTTGGACATATGTTCTCATTAGAATCATCATTGTGGTGGGATTACCATGTACTAAAAAATTTTACCAATTTCTTTTGTCAGTTGAGGAGCTCTAAGTTTCTACAGTGCATTTGGATAGAACTCAAGATAGTTAAATTTTATTGATATCAGAAGCGCTTTGAACACAAGAGCAGTTGATCATTCTTGCTAGTGTTGCAGACCTTATTTGCCATAAAAGTTTACATTTAGTGCTGTTGTTTCTTTCTCATTAAATTTTATGCTTTTCTCATTGAATATCTAATTTTCTCTCTTTTTGCAGGATTATATCTCCATGTTATAACTGAAATAAAGCCTGCAGTGGATACATCAAGAGGGGAAACATTACGCATAAATGTAAGGCCTTAATTTTGCAAATGGTGACTATTGATTAGTTTCAAAGTTCTTTGAACTGCTTTACTTCATAACCTTGAAAATTCTCCTCTAATAGGCTTAGGTTTTGCTCTAATTTTCTGATACATGTTGGTAAATATGTTACAATGATGTTTCATAATTTTTGTGAATTCTTTGCTCCTTTTGTGGAAAGAAAAGTGTTGCTTTTGACAACATCAGATATTTAAATCAAATAATTTTGTAATTTTTAAGGTGTATTATATTTTCAGTTAATGATTTACTGCAATTTATTCGCTATATATTGTACTTCATTGTACTCTAAGTAATAGAACTATGCCTCTGTCAATGCCTAAAAGTGCAGTTTGATGTCACTTTTCTAGCCCTACCATGCTCTATTCTCAACCTTGATGCCATAAATATCAATGGAGAGCAACATCTTGATGTGGTATGTACCGCAAGAAATCACCAATTTATCTCTTGATTACTTTAATGACATATTTCTAGACTTAATGACTTTGTGGCATGGATTTAACTAATCTAATAGAGACTTGTAGTTTTATTAATTTTTAGTTGAGTTGAAAAGTTGGTATCAGTTGCAGAGCTACTACTCTACAGCTTATAAAAAAATATAATTTGATTGCTAGTCAAATGGAATAGCTTTTTTTAATTGTCATTTGAAATTTCAATCTTGATTGCCTTTGTAATCTTCTGATTTTAGGTTTTGCTTAGTTCTATTTTTGTGAGGGCCTCGTTAACTTTGGAAAATTTGGTGCCATTTGAAGATGAATTTGTTCTATTTTACATGATTTCATTCTTCAAAAGCATATGATTTTTGTTTCTTTAAATATTACAAAGGGTTGCTCAGACTGTAATATTTGGTGGCCTTTGTGATGATGCTATGGCTGAGGAGGTTCACTATCGTGCTAGCGAGGTTGGGACTGTATGCTCTGTAACTTATCCTCTTTCTAAAGAGGAGATTGAGCAACATGGTAAGGCCATTTTTTGCTACTGAGAGTTTATTTTTGTTGTTTATTTTACGTTTTTCCCTGAGAGTAAGACCAATTAGGGAGAAGGTGATACTGAAATTGTTAGGTATTTATGTAGTTGCCATTAATCATTCTATTCATTAAGCTAGTGGAGTGCTGAAAATTGCACTTTGTTTCTTTAAATTCACTTTCTGGACATCTAATTTCATGTAATACTTTAATCGATGTGCTGGTCATCATACTCCTTAGCATGCTATTGTGTTATTTTTGAGTATTGCTTTCCTTATATTCATGTAAATTCTGCAATTAAGCTATTTTGTCTCTATATACTTATTTTAGGATCTCTTCTGATATGATTAGTCTCCTTTTCCATGTTCTGTGAATTAGCTCAATTAAGAAAAAACAAATTATCTTTGTAGATAATAGGTGTTGTAAATTCTTCAACTGTACCAGAAGAAAAAGTATTAATCTGCCTATTTTTTTTCCTATTTTATTTATGGACCAGGGTGCGAAGACTCAGAAATGGAAACTTATTGTCAGGAGCCTTCCTTTCAAGGTCTTCTATACTATTATTTTGTCAATTTCACCAGTGTTTATTTTGGAGGTGCTTGATTTATAGACTAGTTGTTGGACATAATTCCAGGCTAAAGCAAGTGAAATAAAAGTGGTGTTTTCATTAGTAGGTTTTGCCTGGGATGTGCATATCCCATATAATTCTGAGATAGGGTATGTGAGGATGCTATCTAGAATAATCCTCCTTTGAAACAAAATGATTTTTTTATATTGACATTTTAAGTTTTTCTTTCTAAAGGTTATCTAAAGGATTTGCATTTGTCAAATTCACATGCAAACATGATGCAAAAAATGTATGGCTTATCTCTATTATTTACCTTTTGAGAAAAAAGTACTTTCGAATTCTGTAGAACTTCATAATATTTATGTGTATTACTTCTTCTTCTTCTTCTTCTTCTTCTTCTTTTATTTTTATTTTTTTACTTACAGGCCATTAAAAAGTATAATTTGCAAATGTACGAAAAAAGATCCATGGCTATTGACTTGGCTGTTCCAAAGTATTAAAAATTCTATAATATTTTTTAAGTATATGGCAGCATATATATGGTTCTTTGAAATATTAATAATTTCTTGTTTTATGATTTTGATTGCATTTTACATGTATTTCCTGTAGTCTTTCTACATAAATTTTCATCCTGCTTGATTTGCAATATGATAATATGTTGATATATTATTAAACTTATTATTATTTTTTACTTTCTTAGCTATTTGATCTACTGCCTTTATGAATGAATATTAATTATAAATTTATGTTTACAGGTTTTTCGATCAATGGACAACGAAAATTTGATGCTCATTGTTCTTTTTTTTTTTTGAAAATTCTAGCTAGATAGATGTTGCTATAGCAAGGTGCTGTTTTTCTAAACAAATTTATATGTGACAAATAGAATGTTAAACAATTTCAAAATATTTGTATACTTTGTAATTGGTTTTTTGCAATTTATGAAAAGAGTATTTATTATATTTTTGGATATGTATGTATGTGTGAGAGTGTGAATGAGGTGTACGTGAAATATTTAAATAAAATTATTTATATTAATGATCGAATTTACATTTAGTGATGGAAAATTAGGTCGCCATTTGTAATTATTAACGATCGGATTTCCTTTTGTTAAAAGATATAAACAATTCACGAAGGAAAATATTGGTGATTATAATTTAATTTTTAGGATTAGATTTTTCTTCGCTGAAAGTGAAAAACAATTAACGAAGGAAAAATCCAGCAGTTAAAAGGGTTTTTTTAACAATCGAAATTTTCTTCATTAAAAAGCGTAACACAATTAGCGAAGGAAAATCCTATCCCTAAAAATTTATATTTAACATACGAATTTGTTTCAGTCGTTAATACTTTTAACGATCGGATATCAATCCGGTCGTCTATACTATTAACAACGAGACTTTTAATGATCGGTGATAATCAGATTTTTTCGGTCGTTATAGTGTTTTAATGATCATATTTTAACATTTAACAACTGGATTTTCCTTCGTTAAAGAGCATTTTTCTTGTAGTGAAAATCATTGATAATATCACAAAATATCATGAATAGACAATAATTATTTTGATTTTCACCATTTGATAAGTCATGCTATCAATTTTAAAAGGGCTATAGATATTCATAATCATGAGAGTACATACTTTCCCTTTAATGTTCATTAATATGTATTGCATCTCATTAAAATTCTGCTGAAAAAAAATCTTGTGGGATAAAAACCAATTAAAGGGAAAAAGAGTGCACATGCATTATCTTTAATACATATCATAAGTTGTCTCAATAAAAATCTTAACAGAAAAATCCAGTGGGAAAAAACCTTAGTTAAGAAAAAAAGAGTACAATGTGTATTTTTCTTCCCTTTATAATAATATCGGTAGACAACTTTAAATTTGTGTATACAAAGTTTCTACACGTACAACGAGTACATGACCAATGTACTTTTATACCACATCATAAATAAGATATTCATTCTCAAATGATTTTTTTAACCATTTCTATTATTTTTCTTAATTATCAACCACTTTTGATGGTGAAAATTAATCATACAATAGTAATAATTATTATTTATTGAACACACCATTTTTATGGCCGTAATTCTATATTGCTTCATTCACTTCAAGGAATGAAACAAATAAAATAATTTGATCATAACATGTATACAACATAATCATATAATAGATATAACAAATGAATGCATTTAGTAATTTAATTCAAATATTTCTAAAAAAATTACTTAAAGATAATAAAATTATTCAAATAAAACATATATGATTATGTAAAAAACTAAAATATTTAAAGTAATATATAATTTTAAGTAATAATTTGATAGTTACCATGTAATGCATGATTATTTAATGCATTAATAATATATAGTCATGAAATATATTGTATCTTGTAACTTTACAACTATTGGAGTACTCAATGGAAGATAATTTATAAACATATAATCATATTGTCAAAATTTACTCTTTTAATCGAGTAGAACTCGATTATCAAGTCAAAAAAACTGAAGTTTTCAAAAATTTTTAAAGCATTTTAAAGTGTAATTTGAAGAGTTTTAGTAATCAAAATCATAAATAAATTATGATAATAAATAATATTATGATACTTCAAAAATATAAACATAAAATTCAGTGCGTATAGTTTTCAGATATATTTATATACTTCAGGCATGATAAATCTTTCAGGAATTATACGTAATTTTTATTATCAAATAGACAAATAGCATCAATTACTAATATATTGCTAAATTGATAAATATTAAAAACTATTGCATCCATTATAAGAAAACATGTCTCTTTATAATCAATACCAATTCATTACAATAAATGTCATAAAATAAATCATATTTTATGACTTCATTATTTATTGCATTAATATCAATTTTACTCTTTTGACACCATATTTTTCAATATTTTGAACTGCATATCCAAAAATTCATATTGAATGCAATTAATATCTATATTTTTTAATAGATTTAATTTTAAAATCCTCACTATATTGAAAATATCGATATTAATATTTTTACACAGGAATGTCGTCGACAACTTTATCATTTCCGATTCCTTTTAATGACAAATGAAATATTGAGATCTCTTATTTAATTGCAGGTACCTTAACCACTTCTGGGATTCAAAAATTAGTTATGTCATAGGTTTTTTTAGAATTATCCACCTCTATAATATGACTGTATAAATTTATTTGCTCCTTGCCATTCAAAAATTTTATTCTTATTTGAAACTGGATAATTTACCCTACAAGGCAAATTGTCCTACTAAAATATTATTTTGAATTTGAGCATTTACAGTTAATACATATGAGATTTAATAAATCTCTACACACTAACAAATACATCAACATCATAATTAACTGATCTTTTGAACTTCAGGTTCATGATATGAGGATCCAAAATATACATAATAAATTTATTTATTTATTTTAGTTGTTTTTCTTCCCCTCATATTAGGAAAGTTATTAATCAAAAAGCAATTTTCAACTAAAATTGCAATTGAGAAATTTTACAATCTTTATTGGCATAATGCATGTAATATTATATATTCATATATAAAAATAGTACTATTGTTCTCATAAAAATATTTAGCAATTATTCGGAAGTATTTAATAAATATTTTGCTAGACCTTTGACTTTGAAAATGTACAACGAGCTTATAACAATCATTTACCCGTGACATATGATCACTAGCATTATCAAAAAAAATATTTTGATTGTATATTCTAAAAATTGTGTACTTAATTTGAATAATCTCACAAACTACGGGTTGCGAGTTGATAATAAACACACATGTAACCATTTTTTCGATGCATCTTTCAAAAATTATAAAATATTTGAGTGGTTTATATGGTGGATATAATAGGCCCACATATATTATCTTTCTTCATTCCATAATGAAGGAATTCAGTCCTTTTATTAGCTAGTGATACTTTAGTAAAATTTGTTGAGAACAAATAGATTACGATAATTCTTTAAGTTGAATTAAAAAAAATTTCTGGTTCTCTACTAAATATGTGAATTCTCAACAATTTATGCATTATAATCAACCCGGAATGGTCAAACCGATCATACCATATAATCAATTGTTAATTAGTAAATTTCAGGCTTACTATTTTTATTATATCAATATTCATATCAATTGATAAACACCAATTTTTTTAATATTAATATCAAACAATTAGTAAACTTCAGATTTACTAATATTTGTGGTAGTCAATAAACTACATGTTTGTTAGTATTTGTATCAATTTTCAAGTTTATTATAATCAATAAACTTAAAGTTTACCGATATTAGTATCGATTAATCAACAAACTTTTGGTTTATTGATATTTGAATAATTAGTCAACTGCATGTTACTAATATTTGTATAACAATTAGTAAACTTTATATTTACTAATATTTATGACAAATAATAAAATATTTTTTTTAGTATTTGTATCAATTTTTAAGTTTACTATAATCAATAAACTTCAGGTTTACTGATATTAGTGTTAATTATTCAATAAATTTTATATTTACTGATATTTGTATAAATGATAAAAAAAAGGTTAATCACATTTGTACAACAGTTAGTAAATTTTTGGTTACTAATATTTGTATTTATTAGTAAACTTTGAGTTTACTAATATTTGTATTAAAATAAAATAAAAAAAATATATTGCTTGTCTTCTACAAAGTGACTCTCGAATATTTCTCTTCTAGTCTCAAAATGATATCTATTTTAGTGAATATCTTTTAAAATTAAATTTATGTGGGATATATTAGAGAAATAATATATTTCGTAACAAACTGTATGCAAGTAATTGCATTATAACTTTTTAGAAGCCTTCAAATAATTGTATTACACATAACAAAAATATACATATAGTAAATTGAGAACCAAAATATGGATTTACATAAAATATATTCATCATATATATAATAAAAGGATCAAAATATAATTAAGCAACGATCAGTTTGCAATTATGCAAAATAAATTACAAAAATCATATTTATGTTCACGAAAAAATGAAAGGCAATGGAAAATGCTATTCTCATTTTTTCTTAATAATATTGTTTATTGAAGTTTTAAAATTTATTGTGAGGTACTATTACTCAACCCTTAATTAATCTCATTAACTAACGAGAATTAAAATAATTCAAAATTTCTGAATTAAATTTATTTACCGTTTAATCTTGTAAATTAGAATTCTTGATTCTTTCAAATCGGATTGTCGTAAACCACTGACTTTCAATAATAATAGAGGCTATCGTACTGATAACGTGTTGTAAAAATAATTAAATAAAAGATAAATATAGTAGAATAGAAAATTTTTTCTCATTAATTGTTTATACTGAATAATTATAATAGGCTATTTATAGGTACAAAATATAAAGAGTAGACTTCTACTAGAATAGGAAGAATGATAAATTTGATAGTCATCCAAATACATCATAATTATCACAACATAAACAAATAATTTACTCCTTTAAAGTCTCGACCTACCTATATCCAACCACTTCCTTTGTATCTAATATATGTCATATACTATAAAATAAGATAACATGGATTTCTTCTCTTTTAATCAAAATAAGTTTGGAATTCGAATTTTAAAAATAAAATATCATTAAATATATGAAATGAGATATTTATCTTTCTTTGTTGGCATGTGCGGTGTAAGGCCCTGAGTTTTGCTATTAGGAATATCCAATAAATTTAGGTGATAGTGGAGTGCATTGGTAAAGAAATGAATTAGAATTTAAATCCAATTGAAAAGAAAGTTTATAGCGGGACTAAAGTTAAAATTTTCAAGATCAAGTCGCAGATTACATGAAGTGAATGGTGGAGGGATTTTCCTTTTGCTACCCACTTTTTGCCACCTTTTTGCTGAAGCCGGGCCAAAGAGATATGATATTAAGAAGTATTTTATAAGTCTAAGCGGTATTGACATTTCAAAAATTGGATATGATATTTAATTTGTAATTAACCATTTTTTTAAAGCATCGCTAAAGCAGTTGGTTCATGGTTTTTAAAATATAATTGTAGAAGCCTTGTCGGTTAAGATTTTATTATTAAAACATTATTATAGCAGCCTTGCCAGTTAAAATTATTATATTAGCAGCCTCTTTAGACTAGCAAAAGTGGAAACAAATGTAACAATTCATTTACAGGTTTGCCCTTTAATTACAATCTTGGTATCTTCTCAAGCTATGATCTGTTAGTTCAGCATGTATTAGTATTTTTAGCCATTAACTATATTTGTATACTTCAAATTAGACCTCTACTAACTCCTCATGTATGAATATATATAACGGGGGTGTCTCTATTTGATGGTTATATGTATATAGGTGTGCATAATGGAGATTGAAAGTTCAGTTGCCTTAATTGTGGGAGTAACAGGCATGGTAGGGTTGAGCTTGGCAGAAGCTTTGAAGAACTCTAAAATTCATGGCCAAGGCAAGCCATGGAAAGTGTATGGAATAGCAAGAACTGTACGAACCTGGTTTCCTTCTTCTTTGATTGATCAATTCATATCTTTAGATGTGTTAGAGCAACAAAATACAATTCAAAAACTCACCCCTATAGCCTCTGAAATTACCCATGTTTTCTGGATTACCCTTCAAGTTTGTGAAACTAAAGAAGCTAATGTCACCACTAATTCCACCATGTTATGCAATGTGCTTAATGTCCTCACATCTGCCTCTCCTTCTAGCCTTAAGCATGTTACATTGCAAATGGGTACTAAGAATTAGATGGGTCCGATTTTCGATCCTGAACTTGGAAATCAACTGCTTGTTTATCATCCAGAGCCACCATTCAAAGAGTCCATGCCTAGGCTACCTTACCCCAATTTTTATTATGCCTTAGAAGATCTATTAGCATCTTATTCCCCGTCTATTACATATTCCGTGCATCGTTCCTCAATCATAGTTGGTGCATCTTTGAGAAGTTTTTATAACATGTTACTCACTTTATGTGTTTATGGTAGTATCTGTAAGTACGAAGGGTTACCATTTAAGTATCCAGGAAGTAAATACACATAGGAGCATTTTTTGTGATATGTCAGATTCAAGATTACTGGCAGAGCAACATATATGGGCGGCAGTGACTAATAAGGCTAAGGATGAAGCTTTTAATTGCAGCAATGGTGATGTTTTCACTTGGAAGAGCATGTGGAAGGTGTTGAGTGAGATTTTTGATGTTGAGTTTGTGGAATTTGATGAGAGTGATGAGTTTTATTGGATTGAGATGATGAGAGACAAAGAGAATGTTTGGGTTGAGATTGTTGAAAAATATGGGCTGCTTAAGACAAAGATGGAGTATATTACTTGTTTTGATGCCCTTAATTTGGTATTGCATTTCAAGTTTCAACATGTATGCAGCATGAATAAGAGTCGCGAATTTGGATTTTTGGGATTTGCTAATACATTCTCAAGTATTGGAATGTGGATCCAAAGATTGAAAGATATGAAAATCATTCCATGAATCATGTCATATATATAATATTATGTGTAAGTTCAGACATAAGTGTTTGAAAATAAATATAATGTATATAATTCTATGTTTAAGTAGTAAATTAAGTACGTGTGTTTAAATATATGTAGGTGGGTCTTTTATAAATAAAAATAAATATTGTGTGCATCTTTATAATTAACCATATTAAGCTTATTGTGCTTGGATATGTCTCTGCTACAGTTTCTGAGGTTGAAGAGTTGTTAAGGAAGGATATCAAAGTTATAATTCCTAAAGTTGAAGGGAGATTAAGCTATAGTGATTCTTCCATATGCATTTTCAATTCAATGGTTTAAATTTACACGCATTTAGTACTTGGTATTGCATTTCAAGTTTCAACATGTATGCAACATGAATAAGAGTTGTGAATTTGGATTTTTGGGATTTGCTAATACGTTCTCAAGTATTGGATGTGGATCCAAAGATTGAAAGATATGAAAATCGTTCCATGAATCAAGTCATATATATATATATATATATATATATATATATATATATATAATATTATGTGTAAGTTTAGACATGAGTGTTTGAAAATAAATATAATGTATAATTCAATGTTAAATAGTACATTAAGTGTGTTTAAATATGTGTAGGTGGGTCTTTTATAATTAAAAATAAATATAGTGTGGATTTTTATAATTAAACATATTAAGCGAATTGTGCTTGGATATGTCTCTTCCATGCATTTTTAATTCAATGGTTTAAATTTACAAGCATTTAGTACTTGGTGAAAAATATTAACAAGTGTTTCTACCTTTTAAGATAGTGAATATATACATATATATATATATATTGATTTTGACTTATACTTTTAAAAGAGTTAAAAGTGAATATCAAGATTGGATCTTGTGTTTTGCTTTTCAACCCTTTGCTACATTATGTTCTATATATTTTGTTTCTAGATATTTGACGTTCAAAATTATGTTAAAAAATAATTTTTAAAATCTGTAAAAAAAACCTTTCAATTAGAATTTTCAATTTTAATATGTAAGTTTAGAAGTTAAACTTACTACATACATTATCCATTGTACAATACATCTCACCCTTGAAAAAAAAATCTTCCTATTCTAAACAAAAGCCAAAAAATATTTAAATTGTTGTAAAACTAATTAAAGAAGAGATAGATATAGTATAATAGAAAATTTTTTTTTTATTGATTGCATATACTGAATAATTATAATAGGATATTTATAGGTACAAAATAGAAGAAGTAGATTTCTACTAGAATAGGGAGAATGATGAGTTTGATAGTCATCCAAATACTTCATAATAATCACAACACTTCCCATTGGATGACTATGAATATGTCTCGTTAAAACATTGCTTAGAAAAATCAAGTGGGATAAAAATTTAGCGAAGGAAAAAGAGTACAGTATTCACAGGCTATATATATACCTTCCCTAAAAAATACGATAATTATAACATTTTCTTAAACTGAAGCATCCCGATATTGTTTACATGCTTTCTGAAAATTGAACTTGGTACAACTTTGATAAAAAGATCCGTCGGTTTGCTGCTTGAGAAAAATTTATGATTTATTAATATTTCGATATTGTTGGTCGTTATTCTTGAACAATAATCTACACATTGCTTTATTCACTACAAGAAAATTGCAATTTAGCAACGAAAAATAACAACGAAAATTTGACATTAGCAACGGAAATTTTAGTTGCTAATTCGACAGTTGTTTTTTTTAGCAACGAAAATGAAATCCATTGCTAAATTCAACCAAGTCAAGTTTCGGTGAATTGGTCAATTTTAGCAATGGAAAATAGAATTTCGTTGCTAATTTTAGCAACAAAATTGAATTTTCGTTGCTATTTTTAGCAACGAAGAATTCTAATTTCTGTTGCTATTTTAGCAACGGAAATATCAATTTTGTTGCTATTTTTAGCAACGAAATTGATATTTTCGTTGCTAAAATAGCAACGAAATTAATATTTTCGTTGCTAAAATAGCAACAGAAATTAGAATTCCGTTGCTATTTTTAGCAAGGATAAAAAAATTTACGCCGATACCATCCATCGTAAGTCCGTCGCAAGCAATTATTACAATTTTTTAATTATTATAATTTGAATGATAGGCAGACCTAGCAACTTTTTAGGAAGCATTACACGAAAATTGTATTAACATTACTCATAACTAGCACAAGGTGTAGAGGATAATCCAAGGGTCAGGTAAAATTTTACTTATGAACTAACAAAAAAAAAACTGCAAATTCCATAGTGTTTCTAGGGCTTGTGTCTCAACTTGCAATTTTAAGCTCAAAGAAATGAACCAAACCAATATTCCAATAGCAATGTCACATCTATCTAATGAGAAATCAGTCTAGACACTAGTACAACACTAAGAACTTGCACAAGGAATAAGTATTTGAAGAACAAAATGGCTAAGATAAATGCCTCATTTGATTAACATGGGATGAGAAAAAAATAAAAAATAAAAACAAAAATAAATAAATTATTAACCACTTGACTAGCAAGTAAAGGAAAAAACTAGAATCATAGTAAATCAAAAAGAAGCACTAGAAAGATAAAACTTACCAAAACAGTTCCAAGATTGTAATCAAACATTAAGAAGAAGGCAGTAACATAGTTGAAGCTGCATGGTTATGAAACTGACAACGGCCTATAGCATTAAGAAGGAACTTATCGAGGGAGAAATTGACTTCTAGAAATTGACATAAAAAATCATTAACGAAACTATGTAAGCCATGAAGAAGAATAAGTACTAAATATATAGAATGCCAATGCATAAATCAAGGATGTTAAATGATGCAAAGGTAATTTGTTGGAAAATGTACAAGAAACCTAGCATAGAAAAGGTAATCACATTTAGAACTTTTCAGCACAAGGCAAAATAAATTCAACTATATTAGCAAAATAATTTAACCAATAAAGCCAGAACTATCCATTCTTTCAATTGAGCTCACAAAGTCAATCTAAATACAGATCGAGGACAAAAAGTTGTTGTATCTCATTTGAGAGCTAAGTATGTGCAACACTACAAGAAAAATCCTGATTCCCAACGAAAAATTACCGACGGAAAATTTTTCGTCGCTAATTACTGACGAAAAAATATTTTTCGTAAGGAAAATTGTCGAAAAAATATGTATCGCGATGGAATAACAAATTCGTCATAAATAATGGAGGAAAATTTTCCAGCCAATCTTTACCGACGAAATTTAGCGACAAAATCGTAAAACCGTCGTTAAATTGGCGCCAATATTATGCGGCTAAAATTATACACAAAATTTACCGACGGAATAAAAATTCCGTCGGAAATTTCCCTACGAAAATTGAATTCTGTAGGGAAATTACCAATAAAATATTATTCCGTAGATAAATTAGCGCCAATATTACGCGGTTAAAATTGTATACAAAATTTACCGACGGAATAATGGAATTGAATTTCGTAGGTAAATTCACTATGGAAATTGTATTACGTAGGGAAATTACCGACGGAATTACCATTCCTTAGAGAATTTTACTACTTAAATAATTAAGCAAAAATTAAGAATACTTAATTTCTTATCACTCTATTAATTCTATTTAACTATTTTGTTAAAAACACCCCAATTTTTATAAACAATTAAATATTTTTGTATAAATGTATGATAATTTTTAAATAGATACAAATGATGCTATGTACATTAGTTGGATGTATTTCGAAGTCATTAATGAATAAATATATTAAAGTTGACCAATCAATGTAACATCCTTATCACTCCTAACATTGTAACGGTATACCAAAGGCCGGAAATTTTTTTTTTCCAACTTATTCTTTCAACTCATTTACATATACTTAGTTATATTAACAACAATTCTTCGATGACCTAACTGTCCAATTTAATATGCATTTAATAAAATTTTTGCAATATAACGGCTTTACATAGTACAAGCCTCCTGAAATGCAGATAATTTCACATAGCGTCTCAAAGGCACAACAATCAGCAATCTCAAACATATCCATGCATTCCACAACATACACATATATCCAAAATATAGTTTCGCTAATATAACTCCTGTTTAACATTTACATCACCAACTGTAAAGTTTATATACATGCCAAGACAAAACAATATAAACTCTTTAAAAGAAGTCTTTCAGTCTGTATTCTTGCTCCGGCTCCTGACTACCTGCACGCAGTAAAAAAAACTACGCGCTGAGCACTCAATATGCCCAGTGGTGACTAATAATCGATACATTTTCTAATTCTCATCGTTATTCTGAAATAATAACTTATACAAATATTCATAAAATCATTTAATTATTTATTAAATATAAATTTAAACTGTTTAATAATATTATTCATTTTAATCGCGTAATTATAAATTTGCCATTAAAAAGCTTATTTATGATCTTTAAACTAATAATTGAAGCGTTTTATATTCCTATATACTTATTTTGACATTTATATGTAAAAATTATATTTTAGTCCTTGCTGACTATAAAACTCACTTTTTAAACAATCTGACTATTTTATCTTTATTTAAGCATTTCTCACTTAATTTGCCTACTTTTTACACTTTTGGAGAAATTACTATTTTGCCCCCTGAACTTTTTTCTTTCATTTTAGTCCTTTTTCATTCTTTATTCTTACCTTTCATTGTCTTTTCACTTCTTTATCATTTTATTTCCATTATGCCCCTAGTACAGATCCAACAGAAAATTTCAGACCGGATACACGAAACATGGATTCCATGGGTCCAACTAAAAAGGAAATGATTCCCAAGAAATCATTTTCAAACACTGCACTTTTCACTTTCACTTTACACTTAAGCTATAGAGATTAATGATCCTACCCGTAGCAAAGCAAGTCACCATGACTTGCACCGCGGTAAAGGTTTTCCTATGGCTAGCCAACTATATCTAGAACTAGTTTTTACTTCTAGACTAATTCTAAGGGCATAGTAATAATTACTTTATTTATCTTTTTAATTTCTGAAAAATTCAACGGTTGACTTTTTATTTCTTTTTCATTGACTATAATTTAATTTCATAATAATTCACCTTTTTCAACATTTTTATGCAATTATTCATTAATAATTCAATTATTTCTATTACACATATTCACATTAAATTTTCAATAAAATCTTAATAATTTCAATAAATTCCAATAAAATTTATTTAAGCATTATTTATTATTTACTATCATTTTTCACTAAAAGAATCAAATATTTCACAATATTTCATAACTTTCACTATAAACATAAATGTTACATAATCTTTATAATTCCAAAATAAATTCCAAAAATTTAAAAAAAATTCATGGACACTACACATTATTTCTATAATTAGTTTAGGCTAATATATATTATTTTCAAGCAAAAATTCATCATTTTACCCTAGAAGAGAATTCAGCCACTTAAAGAATATAACCCTAAAATTTTTCTTTCTTCCATTTAAGCCTTCATTTCATCTTCTTTAATATCCAATTTCATTTATCCTAACAAAATTTCATTAATTAGCAACTTTAAAAATTTTTAGCCTAATTACATAATTGAATTAAATTCATAAACTTAGAAAATATAAAGATTAATTAGTCACTTATAATTTTTACTTGAATTAGGAAGTCTAAGCCTCCTTTCCTTTGCCTTTGTCCCTTAAAAAGCTTTCTCCTTCTTCACCACCTACCATGACCAGCCAATAAACCTTAGTTTTCCTTATTTTCTTGTTCTCAAATGAAAAATTTAAGCCCATAATCATATTCTACACCTCAAAATCTATGAAAAAATACTAAAGAATCAAATTAAATCACTTAATTTCTCAAGATTAAACTTACCCCTTTTTCTTTCTCTACTTATTTTCTCCACTTTCTTTACTCAAATAAAATAATAAAAGCTATTTTGGTGATCTAGAGAGATGGAAATTCAACTCTTAAGTTGAAACTTATGGGAGATTTTGAGTGATGAGGAAGCAAAAGAGAGAGAGGAAAGGGAAAAGGTGATTTCGGCCAAGAGAGGAGAGGAGAGGCTGCTGCAAATTTCTAGAGTTTTTTTTTGCAGATTTTAGGCTTTTATATGCCTCTCTAATGGACCCAAAATTGGGCCAAACAAATGTGCTTAGCCCAATTAATTCTAAAGGCCCATTTTAGGCTCCTAAAAGCCTAATCAAATTTCTCTCTCTTTCAGCCATCATATCACTCCAAATATAATTCCATCACTCTTATCACATCAAAAATAGCTAGCACGCAAATTTTTAGCTCAATTGAAGTTCATTATCGGTTCGATTCACACTTATCGATTCGATTCAAACTTATCGGTCCGATTCGATAACTGTCAGTGTCACCGAAAAATTCCATTATCATCAGTAAAATATTCTACAAAAAATTTCATGTAGGCATACAAAATCTGGAAATTTTTGGAGTTCGTTTACTATTTTTAATTATTTATGTAAAATCAAGTCACCTTCCCTACCACGGAAATTGACTCGTTGCCTTTTCATATTTTTAACCTTTGGAGGCCCATTTAACCTCAATTTCACTTCAAATTTCAACCCCGAAAAGCACTATTCACCATCAGGAAGTACTGTTCATGGCTGACTCGATATTGAGGCCATCACATTTCTCCCCTACTAAAAGAAATTTTGTCCTTGAAATTTACTTGAACTGAAAAGTAGAGGATACTGCTATCTCATTATTGCATCAGGTTCCCATGTTCCTTCCTCAACATTATGGTAATGCCATAGGACTTTCACCAATGGAATCTGTTTATTTTGAAGTTGTTGGACTTCCCTAGCCAAAATCTTTAATGGTCTTTCCTCATAGCTCATGTCAGTCTGAACCTGTATCTCTTCTGGTGCTATCACATGACTCATATCAGACCTATATTTGCGGAGCATAGATACATAAAAGACATCATGTATCTTCTCCATAGTAGATGGCAGTTTCAACCTGTAGGCCACGTGACCCACTTGCTGAAGTACCTCATATGGACCAATGAACCTAGGGCTTAACTTATCCTTCTTACCAAATCTCAGAACTTTCTTCCATAGAGATACTTTCAGAAAGACCTTGTCTCTAACCTAAAATTCGATATCTTTCTTTTTTAGATCTGCATATGACTTCTGACGATCTATTGCTTCCTTAATCTACTTTTAATGATTTAGACCTTTTCTTTAGAATCACGAATCAAGTCCGAACATAAAAGTTTCATCTCACTCAGTTCAGTCCAGTACAAAGGAGTTCTGCACTTCCTACCATACAATGCTTCAAATTAGGCCATTTTCAAACTGAATTGATAGCTATTGTTGTAGGCAAACTTGGCCAATGGCAAATTTTTTTCCTAATTAGTGCCAAACTCAAAAACACAACATCTAATCATGTCTTCCAATATCTGAATCATCCGTTCTGATTGGCCATCAGTCTGAGGGTGGAATGTTGTGCTAAGATGAAGTTTATAACCCAGAGCATTCTGAAATCTTTTCTAGAAATGGGAAGTAAACCTGGGATCCCTGTCTGATACAATAGATATGGGCACTCTATGCAATCTAACCACCTCCTTTATATAGAGTTTTACCAGCCTAGTCAAAGAGAAATCCATCCATACTGGCAAGAAATGAGCTGATTTGGTGAGGCGGTCAATGATTACCCAAATGGCATCATGCTTCCACTGAGTCATAAGTAAACCCGTCACAAAATCCATGGTCACCTGATCCCATTTTCACTCCGGAATAATAAGTGGTTGAAGGAGTCAAGAAGGAACCTGATGCTCTGCTTTCACCTGTTGACATGTCAGACATTTACCCACGAATTCAGTCAAATCATGCTTCATGCCTGGCTACCAATAGTAGGCTTTTAAATCCTGATACATTTTATTACTTTCAGGGTGCATGGCATAGCTACTATGGTGTGTTTCTATCAAAATCACTTTCTTTAAATCTTCCTGAGCTGGCACACAAAGCCTTCCTTTATAACAAAGGCTTCGATCACTAGACAATGAATAATCACTTTCACTGCTGTGTTGAAGCTTATTTACAATAGCCATTAGTTGGTCATCTTCTTTCTGAGCTGTTTTCACTTTATGCATAAAGTCTGGTTTAACTCGAAGTTCAGCTACTATAGCTCTATCTACTGCTATGGGAGATTTTGAGTGATGAGGTGGAACTATAACTTTTAAGTTGAAAGTTATGGGAGATTTTGAGTGATGAGGAAGAAAAAGAGAGAGAGGAAAGGGAGAAGGTGATTTCGGCCAAGAGAGGAGAGGAGAGGCTGTTGTAAATTTCTGGAGTTTTCTATAGATTTTAGGCTTTTATATGCCTCTCTAATGGGCCCAAAATTAGGCCAAACAAATGAAATTAGCCCAATTAATTATAAAGGCCCATTTTAGGCCCCTAAAAGCCCAATCAAACTTCTCTTTCTTTTAGCCATCATATCACTCCAAAAATAATTCCATCACTCTTATCATATCAAAAATAGCTAGTACGCAAATTTTCGGCTCAATCGAAGTCCGTTATCGGTGTGATTCGACAACTGTCGGTGTCACCAAAAAATTTCATTCTCATCACTAAAATATTCTGCAAAAAAATTTATGTAGGCATGCAAAATATGGCAATTTTTGGAGTTCGTTTACTATTTTTAATTATTTATGCAAAATCAAGTCACATTCCCTACCAAGGAAATTGATTCGCTGCCTTTTTCGTGTTTTTGACCTTTGGAGGCCTATTTGACCTCAATTTCACTTCAAATTTCAACCCCGGACTCCCTATGACCAATACTTTTCGATGGCCCAGTAAAATATTTTTGACTTTCGGATATCCTTTCGAATCCGAAAAGCACTATTCACCATCGGAAAGTACTGTTCACAGCTGACCCGGTGTTGAGGCCATTACATTTAAAGTTTTATTTCTTAGTTATTTTTTACAAGTTTTATTTCTTAGTTATTTTTTACTGAAAAAGCAACAGAGAGTTTCTATCCAACTCAACTATAGAAAAGTTAACTTCTTAGTTAGAATACTTTTATAATTTGTTATTAAGGATTGGAAAACATTCTTGAATAAATGAATTAATTAGTTAATTGACAATAACATGTATAATTGATACCCATAAAAGTTTCACCACCGCTTGTAAACTAATCTATTATGCACTTTTTATCCTTACAGTTGATAAGAAATAATCTTTAAAATAATACTTTTACTATTATTATAATTATAAGGCGGGGTACTTAATAGGTGGGTAGACACTGAAGTTGATTTCAATTACAAATGACACGAAATAAATTTAAGCATACACAAAATATAATGTAGTCTACACCGATGTTTTTCAGAAGTTGATCGGATATCAATTCGACCTGTCAATTGAGTTTTGAGTAAATTACCTACGGAAAATTTTTTTGTAGGTATTTACCCACTGAATTGAAATTCCATAGGCTAACCTTTCCTAAATAAAAAAAATTGTTCCACTTCTCTTTTTTTTTCTAAATTAAAAATTTAAATAGACATAAATAATTAAGAATACTTAAAATTCAAAGTAAATATATATATATATATATATATATATATATATATATATATATATATATATATATATATATATATATATATATATATATATATATATTCATAGGTTGAATTACTTAAATTGGGGATTTAAATGCACAAAAGAAAGAGAATTGGGCTCAATTGACTAATTATATAAAAAGAAAGTACTAAAAGAGAGATTTGCCAAAACTAAGTAGTTTTGGCCTTAACCTATTTCTTCCTATTTTGCCTAGAACGATCGGGTTCTTTCCTTTCACTTCCCACCGCCACTTTCTTTCATTCCTCTCCTTTACCCTCTCTTCTTTGATCAAGCTTCCACCGTCGCCGTTCCTCGTTAGCCCACCGTACTGTCGCCATCATTCCCACCGTCGAAGCTATCGTTTCTCCCTTTCTTCCTCTCATGCGACGGCAGCCTCGAGCTCCCCTGTTGTTCTCTCTTCTCTTGCTCGGTCCCTTCTCAAATTCGCCCCTGTATTTGTTGCTTCTCTCCTCTTAATCCCTAGGTAAGCCTTATATCCTCCTTCAATGGTTGTTTTGTGATGGGAAATTGAAAGAAAGTTGAGGGATTTAGATTTAGGGATTTTATGAAATTGGGGGGAAATTTATTTATTGTTGGTTAAATTAAAGATTTGGCTAATTAATCATCAAAGATTGCTGTAAATTAAGTATTAGCATATAATTGATTGAAAATTTATGTTGGCAAGTGATAAGGTAGTGGAATTAACCCCTCTCTCGACTGAAAGAGAATTTGAGATGGCAAGTGATAAGGTAGTGGAATTAATCCTTCTTGAATCATAATCCTCTCTATAACTCTTTGTTATCTCTAATTTTCCATTTCCTGTGATGATGATTTTTTGAAAATCACATTTTAAGGTACTGTGTACATTTTTTCTTTTCAGGTCTACCAGGAGTTAAATGGTAAAGTTAGGGATGTAGTAATTTTTCTCTGGTATGGTCTCATTGTTTTACCTATATGTGCAGTCTTATCTTAGTTCATGAATTTGGTGCGGGATATCTGTCAATTGCAATGCTCGATTTTATCACTAGCTTCAGCATTGTCATTTAATTAATTTTTCACATAAAATTACCAATACTTTTTTTGTATTTTAATATATACACTATTATCGTTAGATTTGACTGTATTTTCTTACATTGACCAATTAATGAAGTCCTATAGTAGTATACACTCGTTGACATTCTTCACTGCTGGATAAAAAACATCGCAGAAATTTTAATGAATCTGGTAATATGGACTATTGAAATATAAATTCAATTGTTGAATTTGCTTTATATGAAAAATTTAGCAATCAATATGGTGTCCAAAGACAAACTTGTTTGATAATATTTGTATGGCCTTCTCCAGATCCAAGACTGTTATTCTTGGCCATTATCCACTATTGTCTTGGTTCATTTCCCCTTTGGCTGAGAAACTAACTGAATTGTGTAGTTGTTACTCAAGATAAAAGTTTAAGATTAGATATGTGTGGTCTATTTTAATTGCAGGTTATTTTCCTTTAATATAGGGTCTAAACATGTGGTAACGGGTTTATTTGGCTTTTTATTTTGGTCTGCTTGTATGGAGATCATCTCATCCTTCCTTTAAAATTGTCCTTCTGTAGCTGAGATTATCTCATCCATTTGTCCAGCAATGCATAAGTAATTTGCTAAAAAGTTCTTGTAGAATTAGGGTATTGTTGGGAATACGTTGAATTGGAGATTTACAAGTGAAAGAAAGGATGGAAATAGAGTTTGGAGAGTACTCTAATCAAGCTAATTTTGATTTGATTTAATTGCATTTGGTGTTTATTTTAATTATAAATTTTTGTTGGCTTTAAATTAGTAAGATTTGTATATGAGCCATATATCATCAATTAATTTTCATGTGAAGATATGAACAAAAGTGAATTATAAATTTCTCTTACTAATTTTCATAGTAAGATTTCTTATCTAATTAAGATTTGCATGTGCAGTGTTTTTTGCTTACAATTGCTTATTGAAAAATGATATAAAATTGCTGCCACTATTGAATAATTGAATAATTACAATTGCTGCCACTATTGAACTTAATCTTTTTTTATCCTTTTTTTAATTGCACATTATTTGTTTAGGCAAAGATATTAGAAAGAGCAGTAGAGCCTCTTACTTTTATTGCCTACTGACCGGTGTCTAGCAAGTGTACTAGATCGGCTAATAATAAAGGAAAATATAGATTAAAACCCCAAAATATCGTACCCAAGGGAACATGAATTGCTAAGAATAATATCTATGTATGAATTAAATTAACCCAAGATTGTAAATGTTTTTGATTTAAAGGTAAAAATTAAACAAAATAAACAATTAAACAAAACAAAAGCTAAAACATGAATTAAAAACAAAACAATAAATGGAATTCTCTTGCTAAAGAAACTATCCACCTTAACTTTCATTATAATGACTTAAATTCAATATAAACACCAGTGATTATGGAAAAACTAGTAATAAAGCAAGATATCTTTATTCAAGTATATCATTCTTAGTATTAAACTCATAGACAAATCTAATAATTAGCATGAAAATCTAGTTTTAACTTCCTAAATATTCATTGAAGCCTTTCTCAAGTGATTCAATTCCAATTTATTCTTAGTTCCTCCTCTCTTAGTATTAACCAATAAAATTAACACATAATCATCTCATATTTCGGATAATAATCATGCATATACATTAAAGAGTCAATCCAAGAACATGCATATCATTAATTATGTCAAAACCAATTTTTAGTTATTTATCCAATAAACCAATAATTAATCTCAACACAATCAAAGATAAAAATATGCTTAAAACCAAGAAATAATCAACCAATATTGAAATTTAAGCTCAAAATAAAGTCATAACAATGAAAATATAAGTTTTCAAGAATCCATTAGCAAAAGAGGAAAAACTACTTCTTAAACATAATTAAAAACTAGAAACAAAGTTAAAAAGAAAAATAAAAACAACGTAAAATAAACTAAGCTTAATTCTAAGATTCCTAATTCCTAATTGATCCCACTAATTGATTCTACTAATTGATCCCCTTCTTGGTGTTTTGGACTACTATTTGTAGGGCAAAATCATAGTAGATTCCTTCTTAAACTCCAAAATCAAATAGGAAGCAAACTCTGCCCAAAATAGGAAGTACGAGAAAATCCTTCGCGAAGTAGGAGACTTGACACGTGGCCACGTGATTTCTAGTGTATTTCTACACGTGGTCATGTGTTGCCTTAGTTAAATCTCTCACATGGCCATGTGTTCTTTTCTTCTCTTCTTCACGTGGCCATGTGTTCCATGCTTCACTCCTTCAGGTGGCCATGTGTTACTCTTCTGGACTTCACGCTTGCATCAAATTTCCAAATTCATAGTTTTGACCCAAATCTTCTTGCCTTTTTACAATTAAGTCCTTTTTCTTGCAAATTAACCCTGAAAAACACCAAAATTTACAATTAACTCCAAAAACATAAAACTAAAAAATTAAACTCAAATTAAACCTAATTAACAAAAAATTAACTCAATTAAATACCTAAAAATATACTAAAAACATCATATAATTCACCATTATCACCCACTAAAATTTAAATTGATCCCGAAGGACCAATAATAAAATTTAAATTGATAAAATACCTTAGTTCTATACCTTGTATTTTTACAGCTTTCATTGCTTTGATTTTATATTTCAATTATCAACTTATTTTTGAGAAAAAAACATATATTTTTTTATTTAATGTCATTTGAAAATTTTATTTTTCTCTCTTTCTCTCTCATATATAATATTGTTATTTAATGTCATTTCTGAAAGTGACTAAACCTTGAATTTCTTCGACATTGACCTCACCATCTCACATTCTTTCAGTCGAGAGAGGGGTGAAGCATACTTTATGGTTGAATGAAAAATTGAATTAGAAGTTATGATGGTTAATTAAATAATTAAATAAGTAGGTGCCTTTTAAGTTGAAGTAGGATTATTAATAAAAGAGGTGTAAATGTTAATAAATGTTAGGGACTCACATGTAGAGCAGGTTAGCTAGTTTTTTTTTTATTCTTAGTTGATCTCTTAAGTAAATGTAATTTAGCACATAATGTTTACAACTTTTAAAAGCACCCCATAGGCCAGTACTTTTTTAAGGGCAATGCCTTATCTTTCTTTTAAGTATGCTTCTTTTAGACAATGCATAGTATCTATTTAGTGTTTAATTAAATTTACATGTTCTTATATGTATATTGTTATGATGATAATGGCGCATATTAAAGAAGATTGAATGACATTTAGTCCGTCAAACTTAGTTAATTTGATAATACTTACATTGCAACTCTCTATACAAAACCATAAGGGATCAAATTGAATAAAAATTTAACAAAAGAGTATTTATTTCAGTGTACGTCTTAAAGAAAAAGAAAAAGATAAAAACTCCAGGAAATGTTTTGCCTGGTAGAATTATTTTTATAGTGACCAAATTAGAGTTATCAATAAAACCACTGACGTATATTATATATGCAATTGGTAATATCAAATAAAAAAGTTTTATTGGCGAGTATGCTATTTCTAACTTCCTAACCTACAATTCTTTTTCTATATTCTCATCTCTTATTTTTTACTATAATTGCATTTCCTTCATTGTTTGTACAATTGTGCTCTTTGAAAGTTCATTTATCATCTCTTTGATTTGTTAATGTCTTAGTTTTGAATTGTTTTTATCATAGTTTTGTATTACAATCTATTTTGAACTTGTCAATATGAAAATTTTACGTCAATGGGGTGAGTTCAGACGAGAAAATAGTTCAATGCAAACTTAATTGATGAAGATGACTTTGATGTTGCTGATGTATGGGCCTTTAAGGGTGCTGAACCAGACTTGAAGGTCACTCATGGGAAGCCTAAGGTAAATACATGATTCTTGTTATTAATTTGATCTTTTTATTCCTTCTATTTGAATTTTTGGGAAAACCAAAATAAAAGAGAATGAATTCCAACATTTAATAATGTGTCCTCAATCAAATTTGTTTTATGGCAGATGCTTCAGTTGCTTTGGTTGCTTTCTAATTTCTTATTATAATGTGAATTATTTGCTGTTGATTATTTTTGGTGTTAATGGTCTGAATGCGGAATGCAGGGATTATCAGTATGAAACATGTGTCTCGAGATAATATTAAAAATTTGTAATATTTTAGTGACAGAATAGTGATGGGTAATTTTGTCGCCTTTTTGGTAATATTTCCCTACGAAATTTCATTTTTCGTCGCCAAATTTGCCTACGGAATTATAAATTCCGTTGAAAATTTACTGACGGAAAATAAAATTCCATCGGTAACTATGGCAAATGACGACAGTTTTCTCCCTGCACCTCTTGAAGGAATTAGCGACGGAAATATACCGACGAAAATAGTTCCGTTGGTAAAAGTACCTACAATTGGTTCTCCAATGCCATTTTTCGTTGCTAAATTTCATCGGTAATTTGGTTTCCCTACGGAAATTTACTCAATTTCGTAGGGCATTTTCGTCGGCGAAATGGATTTTTCTTATAGTGCAAATAGCTAATATATCACATAGAGGTAAAGCAAATTCGAGTTAAATAAATTCCAATACCATTATAAGAACTATGAAACCAATAGTTCTACCATATATTAACAGGATTTTAATCCTAAGGATCTGAAAGTGGTTCCTAATATGATTTATAGATCTAGCTAAAAAACAACCCTCAAAGAAGCATGTCCAGACACAAATGTTGACAAGTAATAGAAGAAGAAGCATAGTTATTTAGGGCTTACCAACCCATAAAATGCATCCATGTATGAGCCTATGAAATACATGAGACCAGAGATGATACAAAACTAACCATACATTGTAAATATTTAAGGTTATTGTTCTCAAATAATAACAAGAATGTGAGTGTTATCCAGCCTGAGAATGTAAGGAAATATGCTTCCCAGAGTATAAACATCAAAATAGCTCAGAAAAAACTTTCATACAAAACCCAAAAATCACAGCAAAAAAATTTAAGAAATAATAGGGAGGTAGAGAGAGAAAAAAAAATAGAAGTGTGAATTTGTAAGTTGAAAAAAAATAAAAATAAACAAAACTAGCTTACTAACATATAGATCCAGACCTATGGACATCAAAAAATTGGAAGAAAATATGAAAAAAATAGTAGATAACTTTAAAAAGCCTTGCTCCAAAATGAATCCCAAGATCATGGGCACAACAGTAAAAACACCAATTTGAAACAAAAACTAAGCATTTAGAGCAGCACTTAGAGCATCATTCTGCAATATTGTTAACAAAAACTTGAATTGTTTCACCAACTCTAGATAATGCCTAGAAAAGAACAACAATATATTGTTAAGGGAAGTCAATGGGAAAAAAACTACATGACAAACAATGAGCAATAGCATAATGTGTTGTGAAACAAGAAAGAGGAAAAACAATTCTATCACATGGACAAAAAATAAAAGAATGCTCAACTATGAGTCACAAGACAAATGAAATAAGAAGATGTGGCAGGCAAGAAAACAGTAGAACTTCTATTATTATTAAATTAACATTCATCATGTACTCCCTTAGAAACCAAAACCTTGGTTTTAATACAACGTAGAAATTCACAAGGAATTAGAAAGAATTAGTCATATAAGGATGACTAAATTTTGCATACACAATAATTATAGTCGGCATAAAAAAAATCATGTAAAAGAAAACAAAGCTTACCAAGTATGCTTGTACAATTTCCAATTGGCACATTTTTCTATTCAATTTATTTTATTTCCCCATTATTCTAAATTGTAGCAACTAAAAGCAAATTGGTGTTCTTTCAAATATTGGGAACACTTTGTTGAATTTTCGTTGCTAATCAAAATTAGCAACCGAAAATAACAACGAAAAATTCGGTTGCAATTTTGACTGTTGGTATTTTTAGCAATCGAATCTGTTTTTCCGTTGCTAAATTTAGCAACAAAATTTTAAATCCGTTGCAAAATCCAATCAATGTAGAATCCGGTGAACTGGTCAAAAATAGCAATAGCAATTAATTTTCGTTTTCGTTGCTATTTTTAGCAACGAAATTGACATTTTTTTTGCTAAATTTAGCCATTATTATAAAAAAATGTACGATGAAATTTTCATCGCCATTCCGTCACTAAAAATTATTATAATTTTTTAATTTTTATTTTTATGCAAAAAATATATAGATAATACATTACAAAATCACACTATCTCTGGACAACATTTAAGCAAGCAAAAATAATGAAATTTTACAAACTTTTCAATCACCTTCTCATTGAAATCATAAAGCCAATTACAAATTTAAATAAAAGTAGAAGACCTTTGATCTGTCATTGAAATCATAAGCTTTATAGTGTTTAAGGTTTAAGATGTGTATGCTCGAAAGATAATAAGAAGAAAATAATTTGACAACCTTTGATATGTCAAAACAAAATTTCTTGCTACGAACTCAGAAGTTGTTCCCATCAGAAATTCGCCAGCAGTTACGAGCCAAACCTTTTCTGGATCATGCAAAGTAATCAAAATGCTGGTTGCAACCTCAAGACTTTGAGGAAGAGAGTGGCTAGAAATAGCAGGAACGCATTTTATCGCATTTAAGCAGGCCATTCTTACATGAACATCTTTTGCATACACCCCATATAATGCCTGCAAAATAATTAATTTTAGATATAATGACAAGTTCAGTTGAAATTAATCGAGAACCAACTGAGAGCAAATTATAGAGAACATACAGATGCAACTTCATCTTGTTGCAGACCCAGGTACAATTCATTCAAGGCTACTCCAATAGATGCCTGATAAGTAAGAACAATGCCTAAAACATGATATAGAGCCTACAATACGAAACACAAACAATATAGCAAGCAAGAAAAAAACCATGCAATGATGTCAAAAGATCATTAATCATCAAAGTGGTGCTCTAAAGAAAGATATGTAACTAATAGCATTCTAATAGAACCCACAGCTCCCTTGCAGCAAAATCTTCCTCCCTAGGAACATAATAGAACCATACGGAGCATGCACAAGAATGGTTGATCATTGTCCAATAACTGGTACAGCAATGCCATCCCACCCATTCCAGTGGCATAGCAATTCAGGTGTAGCCACATGAAAAGAATAAAAAATTCAGAATACATACATCAAGAGGCACTCGTCCAAACTCCCTAGATTTGTGATCAGCTAGAGCTTCAAATGAATCTTGACCAGTTGATGTCACTTGGCTTGGGCGATTATTAACAGCAGATACAAGGGATAATGGAGATGGAGAACTATCAACAGCAAGCTTTGCATATGAGAGTTTGCTTTGGAGCCTTGAATGATCTTCAACGAGCATTAAAATTACAATAGCATTTTCAACCAAAGCCATTGAAAGCTGAGCAGCATTTTCTGCTTCTACTTTAGCCTCTTTTGCTGATAAACCCTCAGCTGCAACACCAGATGCTGCTGCAGTAATAACTTGAGTCTACACCACAAGAAAAACTCGATTTAATCACTAGTGGACCTTTTCTTCTCTAATCCACCTCTAAACAATACAAATAAAACTGTTGAAGATGATTTCATATTCTTGTCAATTTTGATTTAAATACACTAAAAATATAAACTTTGCATACATTATAGATTTATAAAGGAATCAACCAATGTAATGTTTTTGGATTGGATACCTAAACATACCAACAGATGCATCTGGTATTTCCCCGTTGCAGGTGCTGCTATTGGCCCACATGTTAGGCTCATTTGTTTGGCTAAGCCCAAATTAGTATTAACTTCCAATATTTTTAAATGTGTCAAGTTGTCTAAGACCTGTAATTATGAGGTGTACTAAATAAAATATTGTTTAAAGTATCATATTTTGTGTAATCTTCTTCCATAAAACATGCCTTCTCCACCAGCAACGTTAAAGCTTTGGTACTAATACTCTAATGTGACAATTAATAATCTTAGTTAAGAAGATTAAACTGATCAACTGCCATGCAGTTTAATCATGCATCTAATGAGCAATAAAGGAGTATAAAATCCAATATGTATGAGCATGTTTATGTGTATCTTGCAAGCTATAGTCCAAAGTATTTTCTCTATTTATGGTGTCTTAAAAGATGACACGACATATTAAATGCCTATTCACCCAAGAGATAAGTAAAATCTGCAGCCAATCAGAGGCTCTCCTCTACATTATTACCACTTAAGATTCAGGTTTTGCAGATGGCTTCTTCTTTAGATTAAAAATTATTATTCCATATTAGGTTAATGATTTGACAGCCCATCAAAAATTAAAATTTAGATTGTACTAAAATAATCTGGGTTAACATTTATAACTAGCATAATATTATGAAATGCAAAATTTTCCTGAACCCACAGCTCCCTTGCAGCAAAATCCAATAAGGCACCCAAAAGTCTTCTTTTAAATATTGGCAATGATTCTTCCCTTGCAGCAATAACCATTCACAAAGATGTCTGAAAACTATATTAAGATTAAGATTTGGGGTAAAGCCTATATCTATTTAATCCAAATTAAGATAGAAAGTGTCCTCTTATTAGAACTCAACGAAATTAATCCAAACTTTCTCACTGCATCCTAAAACATGAAGATCAAACATTTTGACAAATGCAACTAATTTTCAACATTATTAGCCAACAAATTTAGGGGAAGCACTAGCATGCTTTCTCTTTGGAGAAGCGAATGAGCTGATTTTTGATAAGGGTTTCAAATGAATCATCATTTGTAAGTTCATGGGAAGCAAGTGTTCTGTCTATCCTTTCTCTATATTCAGAGATCTTTCCCTTCTTCACCATTTTTGCATCCTTACAAGTAAATTGACTGATCCCTCATTTCTAAATATTGGTAAATGAACTGATTAAAAGTTTTGAACTCCAAAATTAAATAAACTAAATAATAGTAACTGCTAACTGAATTTATTAATTAGGAAAAACACTCATTTAGCAGAAAAAAGTGACTTAATAAAGACATACTTGAAAATTTATGAAACTAAAAATTTATGATCCAATCCAAGTATTATCCGAATTTTTATAATGAGCTGCCATAAGATAGTAAAAGCATCCAGCACAGTGAACTGCAAAAAGGGTAACCTACAAAAAGCCTCCAAGTAGCAATAAGAAATTATCCTTCACGAATCATATCAAAAGCCATTTTTATCTTGAATATTGCACAAATAATTTTAGCACATCGAACCCAAAAGCTTAGGAGAGATTTTTCGAGCAAGTTCAGATTGGATTGTAGAAATGACATCAAAGGCAATCTAAGAACTAACATATTCTGCAAAAGGAGTTGAAACCATTTGCTAATTTTAGTATATTACTTTTTCTTTACAACAATCATTTTCTTATGCCACAAAGTTGCAAACACACTGAAACTAAAACTGATAAATTTTCCTTGTAAAAGTCAAATTTAAAGTAGAAAAGTTAGCAATTGGGAAATACAGGAAAAGGTTAAAAAAAGATAGCAAAGAACCTGAAGAATGTTTTCTATAGGAGTCAAACCAGACGATTTGCTAAGCCTACAATTAAGAACAATCTTTTGGTTTGACTCCGAGAAAATTCAAAAAATCATTTTAACAAATTAAAAATGACTATTCCCTCTATATATAATTTCAACATTCCAAGCTCATGTGAAGAACAATAAAAAAAGAAAAAAATTTATTAATTAATCAACTGAAAGCTAGTTGGTGACCTAGATTCTAAGGAGTGATCAAACAAATACAAAAGGTTAAAACTTAATCACACCAGCTGACCCAAAGATTCACTGAATCCAAAAACAATCGCCGAAAAGAACTAATCATATCAAAGATGCAAGAAAAACAACATCCCTAAAACCACCCACAGAAAAAAAAAAAAGAAAAATAAAAAAAGGTTCCATCTTGAAGTTACTGAAAAATAAAGGAGAAACCAAATGTCCCTTTACCAAAATACAAATAGGAAAGATAGGAGGACAAAAGAAAACAAGAGAACATAATATGAAATGCAAACAAAGTGGAAGAAATTGAAAAAGATTCAAAAAGTAATTGTCTCACAACTAACATAAAAAGACAAGAAAATACTTTGAAATCCTCTACCCAAAATAAATAAATAAATTACTATACCTCAATCGGCGATTATAGGTAGGAAGTCTAAAACCATTCGATTAAGGGAGAAACAACTCATTCCTGAAGTCAGGGATTGACATGGGACATCGTGGCCCCACCGTTCAACCATGGAGTAAAGACTGCTGGGAAATTTGGTTGAAAAAATAAGGTGATTCATTGTCTGTTTTCAAATTGGGAAAGAAAAGAGCAATGATAACTCAGGGAATGCAAAATGAAATTGACACATTTGCAGAACTGATTTCGTATTGCATTATAAAATATAACGGGGAGGACATGGTGAAACTACATAGCAAATGGGTTTTTGTCTCATTTAAGGGAATGATGAATTCAACACAAAAATCGCACATTACAAAAGCTCTAAGGAGATGGTAGTCGCGGCATATTCTGAGGGATTATGCGTCCAACATAAGCTTTTGCAAACTCTTCAAACACACTACCCAGTTGTTTGCTCAAATATTTCCCACATTCTGAGGAGGGTGGTGGTTGAGATAGGAGATCGGGAATAGGAAAAGAAAATAGAGGGTAAGGTTAGGGAAAAAGGGAAAGAAAGAAGAAGGCAGAGGACGAGGGAAAAGGACACAGAGTTTGAGACAAAACGGCGAACTAGGAAGAGAAAAGAAGTTAAGGAAGTATATATACCTAGGGCAAAAATATAATTCAGTTGCTATTTTTAGACAAAAAAAATTTTCTCCTTTAGAACCAAAAATACCAATGGAATCTAAATTCCATTGATAAAATTGCAACCGAATAGAATTTTTGTTGCAATTTTAGCAACGAAAAAGCAAATCTGTTGCTATTTTTGGATCTAAATTTTTTCCATCTTTTTTTGATAAAAAATACCAACGAAATTAAAATTTTGTTGCTAAAATTGCAACAGAATTATTTTTGGTTGCAATTTTAGCAACGGAAATCCAATTTCGTTGTTAAAATTGCAACCGAATTGATTTTGTGTTGCAATTTTAGCAACAAAAAAGCAATTCCATTGCTATTTTTGGATCCATAATTTTTTCATCATCTGTTGGCACCTATTTTAGCAATGGTATTAGATTCCGTTGCTAATTTTCGTTTCTAAATTTTGGCGCAAGAAATTCCCTCCACTTTTAGCGATGGAAGACAACTAAATGTTATTTTGTTGCTAAATTTGCAAAATTTTACTAATTTTAGCAACGAAAATTTTTTTCGTTGCTATTTTCATATTTTCTTATAGTGGAACTATCAACATAAGAATAAAATGGATCAATCTGATTTACAATGCCAATGAGGTGAACAGAAGAGGTGTGCAAAAGCTGCACACAAATATAGGGATTTGAGGGACTAGCAAAAATATAAGGGCATGGTATAATTCTATGATAAAACCAAGAAAATAACCTTTCAGATGTCATCTCACCACCAGTTGATATAGAAGCTAGCCACAAGTTAACAACTGAATCAGTGCCACCACTCTGCAAAAGCTCATCTTTGGTCAAAAAGCAAATACATAATGTAGCTAATATGATATAACAAGATTTCATCAAATGTGAAATGCTTTGAAACAAAAGAATATCCTCCCACATAAAGTCTTTGCATGTATATGAATGAAAAATAAGATGAACATCCAAACAGCAATGCTGAACCTAGACCTAATATTTCAGCCCTTTAACTAAAACGTGCCTGAAACATTGATAGTCACAACCAATTTTTTGACTTGCACTCTCCTATATACGATATAATTGAAACTAATTTGAGACCATTTCTTCTTAAAATATACCAACTTTTCCTCATTGCATTTAAAATAGAAGCAATTAGAAGACAACCCAAACTTTTGTAATTCTGTACTGAACATTGACCACTCAACGGGCCACATGATATTGTACAACTCTATTATGATGTCAAATGGCATACATTTACCGATATTTAACATAATTCAACAGCAAACAAGCAAATTGAAAAAAAAAGCTCCAACAGCAGGCACATTTTATTATGAGTTCAAAATAATTAATTAATAACAAGAAAGAACAAGGCATACCAGTTGAGAAGACAGTGGAGAAGATACATTGATCAAAGGGGCACGAAGAGAGATCCCAAATCTCATTAAGATGCGAAAATAAGCCTTCACATATAGTTTAGTTCCATCTGAAGACAATCAGATCAAATGCACCTGGTGATCATAATTCATTTTAGCTCATCAAAATTCAAGGACGAATAAATTAGGCACACACTTCCATTCCAACTAGCAACTAATGAATGAAGAAAAACTAAACCTTATTTTCTTTTGTAAGACTGAGAGTGCCTATGATGAAGCTGGTATGATCAGTATCAGCTTTCACATCTGATATGCATCTTACCTGAAAAAGATTGAGATGGATTTATAAAATGATTAGGGTTTTGATAAATAAGATAAATCCATAAAGAACACTTGTTTAGAGACTCAAACATAGAATTCAAGATCTTGGAACTAAAAATTTCCTCCATTTTTAGCAACTGAAGATAACCAAATATATTTCCATTGCTAAATATATAAAATTTAAACAATTTTAGCAACGAAAATTATTTAGCAACGAAATTTGATTTTCGTTCCTAAATAATTTTCGTTGCTAAAATTGGTTAAAATTTTATATTTAGCAATGGTTAGCAACGAAATCAATTCTGTTGCTATTTTTTCATTTTCTTGTAGTGATTGTATTGAGTTATGGCTTTCAACCACATGAGTTTTCAAATAAATTTATGAATAGCCAACATTGAGTAATTCAATAATTACTACTCTTATAGCTAAAAAATTTGACATCTGCTGGTGTATGGACTTCCAATCCAAATATTTTGTATGAATTTAGTTTGCTATTCACATTGATATCAATATTTTTTGATAATTAGAGACTCATACTTATTATTATCAATTATATTTCATAAGCAACTGAATATGTAAATACATTATCAACAACATCCATTTTTGCATCTAATGTAATTTACCATTATTAAAATCACTTTCAGAATTATTTTTCTAGAAATATGGAGTTGTTGATTTATGTTGCTTTTTACCTTTCCAAGTGTATCACTTTAGAAAATTTCATTTCATTTTCTTTCAAAAATTGATATCTTCTTAATTAAAAGATATGTTACACTTCCAGCGGACTTTTTAAATACTACAAGAAATTTGAGTTTTAATGACCAAAATTTAGCAAAAAGATAAAAATTCGGTCGTGAAAAGATACAATCAACGAAGAAAATTTAATTCAATCATTAGAACTCAAATTTTAACGAAGGATTTAATTTCATTCGTTAATAAACTTAAAATTCGGTCGTTATTACTCTAAAACAAAATAGGGGGCTTCCAAATCATTTACCTCCAAAATTAATTATCCATTATTTAATTAAAATAAAACAAAAAATAGAAGGGAGAAACCCACAAAACCCATTTTCTGTAAAGTGCAAACCCACATAAGCCCTAATCCGACCCCTCACCCACTCGTCGCTGCCCACCACCAGAAGCCACCCTACTAGCCCTACCTTCATCTTCCTTTTTCACTATCTGGCCCTTCTCTGCTTTATTGATTGGTTCCTCTGCAATTACCGTCATCGTCTTCTGTTTGCTTTATCGTTGATTAGTTCACGAGTTTTCAGAATGTATTGGTTTCAATTGGATGGATCTATTTTTGGACGCTTATCCTAAAATCAATGAGGATTTCTACAGCCCTACACTCTCCGGTGGCATTATCACTCTTGCCTCTTATATTATCATGCTTCTCATCTTCATCTCCGAGCTCCGTATGTTACCAAATTTCTCTGCATTAGGGTTTATATATGTCTTTGAATTATTATAGTTTTCATTTCAGTTAATTGGATCTAAATTGGTTGTCTTTGCTTTCTTTACATTTTGATAGCAATTTTAAATTTAGGCAATGATATCCCTTCGGTTAGTACTTCTATTATCATGTTATACTGGAATTCAGGTTAGTTTGAGCTGTAATATGCATCTCTCTTTCTTTGACTTGCTGGAGTCTATATTTCACGTTTTTAAATTTGCTTCATTCAGCTAGTTAATATAAGCTTTTTGATACATGACTGCCGTTGATGACTTGAGCTTGGTTATAGAGATGAGTGAAATCATGTAAAGGACTTTAATAAGTTCATTATACTTTGTTTTCGATACTTGGGGAAGTCATTTGTTGGACATATGTTCTCATTAGAATCATCATTGTGGTGGGATTACCATGTACTAAAAAATTTTACCAATTTATTTGGTCAGTTGACGAGCTCTAAGTTTCTACAATGCATTTGGATAGAACTCAAGATATTTCAATTTTATTGACATCAGAAGCTCTTTGAACACAAGAGCAGTTGATCATTCTTGCTGGTGTTGCAGACCTTATTTGCCATAAAAGTTTACATTTAGTGCTGTTGTTTCTTTCTCATTAAATTATATGCTTTTCTCATTGAATATCTAATTTTATCTCTTTTTGCAGGATTATATCTCCATGCTATAATTGAAATAAAGCCTGCAGTGGATACATCAAGAGGGGAAACATTATACATAAATGTAAGGCCTTAATTTTGCAAATGGTGACTATTGATTAGTTTCAAAGTTCTTTGAACTGCTTTACTTCATGACATTGAAAATTCTCCTCTAATAGGCTTAGGTTTTGCTTTAATTTTCTGATACATGTTGGTAAATATGCTACAGTGATGTTTCATAATTTTTGGGAATTCTTTGCTCCTTTTATGGAAAGAAAAGTGTTGCTTTTGACAACATCAGATATTTAAATCAAATAATT
Organism: Excoecaria agallocha; assembly: GCA_037975025.1. Taxonomy (NCBI): domain Eukaryota; kingdom Viridiplantae; phylum Streptophyta; class Magnoliopsida; order Malpighiales; family Euphorbiaceae; genus Excoecaria; species Excoecaria agallocha. Next base: position 20,020 of record JBBPFJ010000720.1, on the reverse strand, counting down.
TTGTAATTTTTAAGGTGTATTATATTTTTAGTTAATGATTTACTGCAATTTATTAGCTATATATTGTACTTCATTGTACTCTAAGTAATAGAACTATGCCTCTTTCGATGCCTGAAAGTGCAGTTTGATGTCACTTTTCCAGCCCTACCATGCTCTATTCTCAACCTTGATGCCATAAATATCAATGGAGAGCAACATCTTGATGTGGTATGTACCACAGGAAATCACCAATTTATCTCTTGATTACTTTAATGACATATTTCCAGACTTAATGACTTTGCGGCATGGATTTAACTAATTTAATAAAGACTTGTAGTTTTATTAATTTGTGGTTGAGTTGAAAAGTTGGTATCAGTTGCAGAGCTACTACTCTACAACTTATAAAAAAAATATAATTTGATTGCTAGTCAAATGGCTTTTTTTACTTGTCATTTGAAATTTCAATCTTGATTGGCTTTGTAATCTTCTGATTTTAGGTTTTGCTTAGTTCTATTTTTGTGAGGGCCTCTTTAACTTTGGAAAATTTGGTGCCATTTGAAGATGAATTTGTTCTATTTTACATTATTTCATTCTTCAAAAGCATATGATTTTTGTTTCTTTAAATATTACAAAGGGTTGCTCAGACTGTAATATTTGGTGGCCTTTGTGATGATGCTATGGCTAAGGAGGTTCACTATTGTGCTAGCGAGGTTGGGACTGTATGCTCTGTAACTTATCCTCTTTTTAAAGAGGAGATTGAGAAACATGGTAAGGCCATTTGTTGCTACTTAGAGTTTATTTTTGTTTTTTATTTTACTTTTTTCCCTGAGAGTGAGACCAATTAGGGAGAAGGTGATACTGAAATTTTTAGGTATTTATGTAGTTGCCATTAATCATTCCATTCATTAAGCTAGTGGAGTGCTTAAAATTGCACTTTGTTTCTTTAAATTCACTTTCTGGACATCTAATTTCATGTAATACTTTAATCGATGTGCTGGTCATCATACTCTTTAGCATGCTATTGTGTTGTGTTTGAGTATTGCTTTCCTTATATTCATGTAAATTCTGCAATTAAGCTATTTTGTCTCTATATACTTATTCTAGGATCTCTTCTGATATGATTATTCTCCTTTTCCATGTTTTGTGAATTGGCTTAATTAAGAAAAAAAAATTATCTTTGTAGATTATAGGTGTTGTAAATTCTTCAACTGTACCAGAAGAAAAAGTATTAATCTGCCTATTTTTTTTTCCTATTTTGTTTATGGACCAGGGTACAAAGACTCAGAAATGGAAACTTATTGTCAGGAGCCTTCCTTTCAAGGTCTTCTATACTATTATTTTGTCAATTTCACCAGTGTTTATTTTGGAGGTGTTTGATTTATAGACTAGCTATTGGACATAATTGCAGGCTAAAGCAAGTGAAATAAAAGTGGTGTTTTCATTAGTAGGTTTTGCCTGGGATGTGCATATCCCATATAATTCTGAGATAGGGTATGTGAGGATGCTATCTAGAATAATCCTCCTTTGAAACAAAATGATTTTTTTATATTGACATTTTAAGTTTTTCTTTCTAAAGGTTATCTAAAGGATTTGCATTTGTCAAATTCACATGCAAACATGATGTAGAAAATGTATGGCTTATCTCTATTATTTACCTTTTCAGAAAAAAGTACTTTCAAATTCTGTAGAACTTCATAATATTTATGTGTATTACTTCTTCTTCTTCTTCTTCTTCTTCTTCTTTTATTTTTATTTTTTTTACTTACAAGCCATTAAAAAGTATAATTTGCAAATGTACGAAAAAAGATCCATGGCTATTGACTTGGCTATTCCAAAGTATAAAAAATTCTATAATATTTTTTAAGTATATGGCAGCATATATATGGTTCTTTGAAATATTAATAATTTCTTGTTTTATGATTTTGATTGCATTTTACATGTATTTCCTGTAGTCTTTCTACATAAATTTTCATCCTGCTTGATTTGCAATATGATAATATGTTGATATATTATTAAACTTATTATTATTTTTTACTTTCTTAGCTATTTGATCTACTGCCTTTATGAATGAATATTAATTATAAATTTATGTTTACAGGTTTTTCGATCAATGGACAACGAAAATTTGATGCTCATTATTCATTTTTTTAAAAAAAATTCTAGCTAGATAGATGTTGGTATAGCAAGGTGCTATTTTTCTAAACAAATTTATATGTGACAAATAGAATGTTAAACAATTTCAAAATATTTGTATACTTTGTAATTGGCTTTTTGCAATTTATGAAAAGAGTATTTATTATATTTTTGGATATGTATGTATGTGTGAGAGTGTGAATGGGGTGTACGTGAAATATTTAAATAAATTTATTTATATTAATGATCGAATTTACATTTAGCGATGGAAAATTAGGTCGCCATTTGTAATTATTAACGATTGGATTTATTTTTGTTAAAAGATATAAACAATCTACAAAGGAAAATATTGGTCATTATAAGTTTATTTTTACGATTAGATTTTTCTTCGTTGAAAGTGGAAAACAATTAACGAATGAAAAATCTGGCAGTTAAAAGAGTTTTTTTAACAATCGAAATTTTCTTCATTAAAAAGCATAACACAATTAGCGAAGGAAAATTCTATCGCTAAAAATTTATATTTAACATATGAATTTGTTCCGGTCGTTAATACCTTTAACGATCGGATATCAATCTGGTCGTCTATACTATTAACAATGAGACTTTTAATGATTGGTGATAATCGGATTTTTTCGGTCGTTATAGTGTTTTAACGATCGTATTTTAACATTTAACAACTGGATTTTCTTTCGTTAAAGAGCATTTTTCTTGTAGTGAAAATCATTGATAATATCACAAAATATCATAAATAGACAATAATTATTTTGATTTTCACCATTTGATAAGTCATGTTATCAATCTTAAAAGTGCTATAGATATTCATAATCATGAGAGTACATACTTTCCCTTTAATGTTCATTAATATGTATTGCATCTCATTAAAATTCTACTAAAAAAAATCTTGTGGAATAAAAACCAATTAAAGGGAAAAAGAGTGCACATGCATTATCTTTAATACATATCATAAGTTGTCTCATTAAAAATCTTAACAGAAAAATCCAGTGGAAAAAAACCTTAGTTAAGAAAAAAAGAGTACAATGTGTATTTTTCTTCCTTTTATAATAATATCGGTAGACAACTTTAAATTTGTGTATACAGAGTTTCTACATGTACAACGAGTATATGACCAACGAACTTTTATACCACATCATAAATAAGATATTCATTCTCAAATGATTTTTTTAACCATTTCTATTATTTTTCTTAATTATCAACCACTTTTGATGGTGAAAATTAATCATACAATAGTAATAATTATTATTTCTTGAACACACCATTTTTATGGCCGTAATTCTATATTGCTGCATTCACTTCAAGGAATGAAACAAATAAAATAATTTGATCACAACACGTATACAACATAATCATATAATAACTATAACAAATGAACGCATTTAGTAATTTAATTCAAATATTTCTAAAAAAATTACTTAAAGATAATAAAATTATTCAAATAAAACATATATGATTATGTAAAAAACTAAAATATTTAAAATAATATATAATTTTAAGTAATAATTTGATAGTTACCATGTAATGCATGATTATTTAATGCATTAATAATATATAGTCATGAAATATATTGTATCTAGTAACTTTACAACTATTGGAGTACTCAATAGAAGATAATTTATAAACATATAATCATATTGTCAAAATTTACTCTTTTAATCAAGTAGAACTCGATTATCAAGTCAAAAAAAACTGAAGTTTTCAAAATTTGTTAAAGCATTTTAAAGTGTAATTTGAAGAGTTTCAGTAATCAAAATCATAAATAAATCATGATAATAAATAATATTATAATACTTCAAAAATATATACATAAAATTCAGTGCGTATATTTTTCAGATATATTTATATACTTTAGGCATGATAAATCTTTCAGAAATTATACGTAATTTTTATTATCAAATAGACAAATAGCATCAATTACTAATATATTGCTAAATTGATAAATATTAAAAACTATTGCATCCATTATTAGAAAACAGATCTCTTTATAATCAATACCAATTCATTACAATAAACGTCATAAAATAAATCATATTTTATGACTTCATTATTTATTGCATTAATATCAATTTTACTCTTTTGACACCATATTTTTCAATATTTTGAACTGCATATCCAAAAATTCATATTGAATGCAATTAATAACTACATTTTTAATAGATTTAATTTTAAAATCCTCACTGTATTGAAAATATTAACATTAATATTTTTACACAGGAATGTTGTCGACAACTTTATCATTTTCGATTCCTTTTAATGACAAATGATATATTGAGATCTCTTATTTAATTGCAGGTACCTTAACCACTTCTGGGATTCAAAAATTAGTTATGTCATAGGTTTTTTCAGAATTATCCACCTCTATAATATGACTGTATAAATTTATTTGCTCCTTGCCATTCGAAAATTTTATTCTTATTTGAAATTGGATAATTTACCCTATAAGGCAAATTGTCCTACTAGAATATTATTTTGAATTTGAGCATTTACAGCTAATACATGTGAGATTTAATAAATCTCTACACACTAACAAATACATCAACACCATAATTAACTGATCTTTTGAACTTCAGCTTCATGATATGAGGATCCAAAATATACATAATAAATTTATTTATTTATTTTAGTTATTTTCTTCCCCTCATATTAGGAAAGTTATTAATCAAAAAGCACTTTTCAACTAAAATTGCAATTGAGAAATTTTACAATCTTTATTGGCATAATGCATGTAATATTATATATTCATATATAAAAATAGTACTATTGTTCTCATAAAAATATTTATCAATTATTTTGAAGTATTTAATAAATATTTTGCTAGACCTTTGAGTATGAATATGTACAACGAGCTTATAACAATCATTTACTCGTGACATATGATCACTAGCATTATCAAAAAAATATTTTGTTTGTATATTCTAAAAATTGTGTACTTAATTTGAATAATCTCACAAACTACGGGTTGCGAGTTGATAATAAACACACATGTAACCATTTTATCGATGCATCTTTCAAAAATTATAAAATATTTGAGTAGTTTATATGGTGGATATAATAGGCCCACATATATTATCTTTCTTCATTCCATAATGAAGGAATTCAGTCTTTTTATTAGCTAGTGATACTTTAGTAATATTTATTGAGAACAAATAGATTACGATAATTCTTTAAGTTGAATTAAAAAAATTTCTGGTTCTCTACTAAATATGTGAATTCTCAACAATTTATGCATTATAATTGATCTGGAATGGTCAAACCGGTCATACATATAATCAATTGTTAATTAGTAAATTTCAGGCTTACTATTTTTATTACATCAATATTCATATCAATTGATAAACATCAAGTTTTTTAATTTTAATATCAAACAATTAGTAAACTTCAGGTTTACTAATATTTGTGGTAGTCAATAAACTACATGTTTATTAGTATTTGTATCAATTTTCAAGGCTATTATAATCAATAAACTTAAAGTTTACTGATATTAGTATCGATTAATCAACAAACTTTTAGTTTATTGATATTTGAATAATTAGTCAACTGCATGTTACTAATATTTGTATAACAATTAGTAAACTTTATATTTACTAATATTTATGACAAATAATAAAATATTTTTTTTAGTATTTGTATCAATTTTTAAGTTTACTATAATCAATAAACTTCAGGTTTACTGATATTAGTGTTAATTATTCAATAAATTTTATATTTACTGATATTTGTATAATTGTAAACAATAGGTTAATCACATTTGTACAACAATTAGTAAATTTTAAGTTGCTAATATTTGTATTTATTAGTAAACTTTGAGTTTACTAATATTTGTATCAAAATAAAATAAAATAAATATATTGCTTATCTTCTACAAAGTGAATCTCAAATATTTCTCTTCTAGTCTCAAAATGATATCTATTTCAGTGAATATCTTTTAAAATTAAAATTTTGTGGGATATATTAGAGAAATAATATATTTCGTAACAAACTGTATGCAAGTAATTGCATTATAACTTTTTAGAACCCTTCAAATAATTGTATTACACATAACAAAAATATACATATAGTAAATTGAAAACCAAAATATGGATTTACATAAAATATATTCATCATATATATAATAAAAGGATCAAAATATAATTAAACAACGATCAATTTGCAATTATGCAAAATAAATTACAAAAATCATATTTATGTTCACGGAAAAATGAAAGGCAATGGAAAATACTATTCTCATTTTTTCTTAATAATATTTTTTATTGAAATTTTTAAAATTTATTGTACGGTATAATTACTCAACCCTTAATTAATCTCATTAACTAACGAGAATTAAAATAATTCAAAATTTCTAAATTAAATTTACTTACCGTTTAATCTTGTAAATTAGAATTCTTAATTCTTAAGAATCGAATTGTCGTAAACCATTGACTTTCAATAATAATAGAGGCTATAGTATAGATAACGTGTTGTAAAAATAATTAAATAAAAGATAAATATAGTAGAATAAAAAATTTTTTCTCATTAATTGTATATATTGAATAATTATAATAGGCTGTTTATAAGTACAAAATATAAAAGTAGACTTCTACTAGAATAGGAAGAATGATGAATTTGATAGTCATCCAAATACTTTATAATTATCACAACATAAACAAATAATTTACTCCTTTAATGTCTCGACCTACCTATCTCCAACCACTTCCTTTGTATATCTAATATATATCATATACTATAAAATAAGATAACATGGATTTCTTCTCTTTTAATCAAAATAAGTTTGGAATTCGAATTTTAAAAATAAAATATCATTAAATATCTGAAATGAGATATTTACCTTTCTTTGTTGGCATGTGCGGTGTAAGGCCCCGAGTTTTGCTATTAGGAATATCCAATAAATTTAGGTGATAGTGGTGTGCATTGGTAAAGAAATGAATTAGAATTTAAATCCAATTGAGAAGAAAGTTTAGAGCGGGACTAAAGTTAAAATTTTCAAGATCAAGTCACAGATTACATGAAGTGAATGGTGGAGGGATTTTCCTTTTGCTACCCACTTTCTGCCTCCTTTTTGTTGAAGCCAGGCCCTTGACTCCATTACTCTACAACAATCTTCCATGAAATTCAATCAAGTCTTAAGATAATGTCAAGTAACAATTGAAGGGCGGAGAGAGAGAGAGCAAAATTAATTGGACGAGAACTGAGCATATAGTAGAGCAACACATGCTCATGAGGAAGGAAAATTAGGAGGGAAATCAAGTTTAATTCATGCTATAAGTGAAGAGTAAAGAAAAAAGAGGTAAGTTGAGAGATATCAATTTATCTATATCCTTCATTCTCTTTAATTTTGTGCTATATTTATCATGTTTTATACTTAGCAGTGCTTTATAAAATTGTTCATAATTTATCTGTATTTTACCATTTGATTAGATTGAATTTTTGTATAAATTATTTGTGCAAGTATTAAATTGATTTTTACTCAAAGTTAGTTTCATTCATTATTGTAAAAAAAGAAATTGAGTAAAAATATATTGACTAAAATGGATTTAATATGGCATGAAGCTTTATTTCAACATGGTATCTGTTCCATTTTGTTTCATTTTTGAAAAAAATTATAATACTCAATTCACCACTTTACAGTATATATCTGCAACTCACATCAATATGGAAAATTGTAAAAATTCAGAAATTTAATAAAAAATCAATTTTACCAATATAATATGTCATTAGAATACAAGGATCTAATTACTATTTTTTTTATTTATAAACAAATCCATTTAGAAAATTTTAAAAGTTTAAAGACATTTTCAGAATTTTGCCAAACATAAATATATCATACAATTTTTTTTTTAATATTACTATAGCAGTTGGTTCATTTTTTTAAAAAATATGATTGTAACAGCCTTGCCGATCAAAATTTTATTATTAAAATATTATTATAGCAGCCTTGCCAGTTAAAAAATATTATTTTAGCAGCCTCTTCAAACTAAACATATGTAATAATTCATTTACAGGTTTGCCCTTTAATTACAATCTCGGTATCTACATGCATGAATATATTAATAATTTTAGCCATTAAAAATACTTGTATAATTCAAATTAAACCTTTACTAACTCCTCATATATGTATATGTAATGAGAGTGTCTCTGTTTGATGGTTATATGCATGTAGGTGTGCATAATGGAGATTGAAAGTTCAGTTGCCTTGATTGTGGGAGTAACAGGCATGGTAGGGTTAAGCTTGGCAGAAGCTTTGAAGAACTCTAAAATTCATGGTCAAGGCAAGCCATGGAAAGTGTATGTAATAGCAAGAACTGTACCAACCTTGTTTCCTCCTCCTTTGATTGATCAATTCATATCTTTAGACGTGTTAGGTATTTTTACCGACGAAAATGATAATTCGTCGGTATTATTGGCGGGAAAAGTTGGCGCCCACCATTAGTGACCGATTCACCGACGGTTACGTCCGTTGGTAACTAATTTTATCATTTAATTTATGTAGCGACGGAATGTCCGTAGGTAATATAAGCACTTTTATATTTACCGACGGATATTACGACGAATTTATTTACCGTCGGTAAATAAATGCGTGAAATTTTTAAGGCTAAGGATTATAGTTTTTGCTACGGTTTCATGCCGTCGGTAAGCCGTCGGTAATGTTTTAATAAAATATTTTATATTTAATGTTAATAAAATATTTAAGAAAATATTTTAGGGCTTAAAGATCCCTAATGGTCTGAGATCCCTTTTTCTAAGTAGTCCAGTCTTGAAAATAATATTTTAGCCTATTATAGAATATAGAATTATAATAGAACAACAATTCTAATAATTTAATAAACATATTTGATCAATTTGTAATGCCCCAAAAGTTGAATTGACTGAGAATATGTTGTTTATATGTGTAAGTAGTATTTTAGATACCAGGTAATAAGGAGTAAAATAAAAAAAATGTATTAAATGGTAATTTTTGGATACTAAATTTACCAAAGTGACAAGTTTTTATGATAATTTATTTTTAAAAAATTGATAATTTGATAAGACGGATAAAGTATTACTCTATTAATTATTTATTATTTAGTAGTTATATAAAGACAAAATATATAATAAATATTTTTTTGAAATATAAAACTGTTACTTCGGGTGGAAAAAAATCTATAAAAATTTAAAATTTATTTTTATTTTCTGACTTTAATTTAAAATCATGAAATTATAAAATTTATTTTAAGTCAATTAATTAATTAAATTATAAGTTAACCTAAACTAAATTCATGTAAATTTTTATTTAGTGACTATATTAATAATAGATTTTTCTTATATATTATTTATTAATTTTTATTTAATGTATATCTTTATTTTTAATTATTTACATATTTGACCTTCCCTATAAATACTTTAGTAAAAACCCTAATTTCTTTCTCCAGCATTTTCTCTCTTCCCCTAGTCCCTCACAGCCGCTCCTCCCTCTCAACCCTAATTTCTTCCCCCATTTCTTCATTTTTCCTTTTAAATCCCACTCATTGAGGGCATAGATTGAATTGCAGGCAGGCAGGCTGAAGCAGAAGTAGAGAGGATTGGAGTCGGAGTTACTGCTGAATTGAGCATCTTCTATGTGTCAACCGTGTAAGTTATAAGACGTGGGTTTTTCTTATGTCAATTTTTATTACAATTGTTGAAAAATTTATAAAAGATGCAGCAGCTTAAAGTCATTTATTTGACCCAATTTAGCTGAGCAGCTTAAAGTCGTTTTAAGGATTCAGTTTTTAGTTTGCTGCTTTATTGCCTTTCATTCCCCGACTCTTTTTTTTCTATGGTAAAGTCCTATTCAAATAGAGACTCTGCCCTTAGATCTCCTATTTGGTGAAGAGGAACTTGATTTTTCTGGGCTTGTCATAATTTAGCTACTAAAAGAATTCATTTTTGTTTTTGTTTTAAGTTTGGTTTCTTTTGTTTTAATTCAATTCCTGGGTTGAAATACTATAATTATTTTTTTGAATTATGCAAGTAAATTGAGAAATTTACTTACATTGGGAACTCTTTATGTAAAGAATTCATCCAGTGAGCCCTCATTCACATGCTATGCACTTGTGCTTTGAACGTTGTCCTTTGTGTGTAGAAGCTTACTTGTATTTTTCTTCCACTCCATTTGGTATGTCATTGATTACTAAAGGAATTCCTAAAAGAACATGGTTCTCATTGGTTCACAGTTTACATTGAAAGAGCGCTTTAAATAAAAATGAATAAGAAGTAAATAGAAAAACAAAGTTAAGTACCTCCTACAGTATAGGGCATTTAGTATATCCATAATGTTAAAGGAAAGCGCCTTTATTGGAATTACAGTTATAATTTTGTTGCCTCGTTCACCAACTTTGCACAGTTTGAGTCCTGCAACTTAAATAGTGATCAATGTTGTAAGTTGTGATACCTCCTGTAATAAGAATAGGGCTAATGGGTATGGGCTTGGCATAGGAACATCAAGATTTTTATTAAATAAATTATCTGGATTACATGGTGATAGAACTTGGAAAGCGAAGAATTGACTTTTTTTTAGCTGAGTCCTGCTCTAAATGCATTTATTATCATTCAGGGAGCTTTACCATTAATCTGTGGGTTGGAAAATAAATGCTTTGGACCATTAAATTGCTTTTCCAAATGGGTTACACCTTTTTTGGTCTTCTGGCATCAGAGAGTATTTCTGGTCAAATTTTCTGGCCTTGTTTTATCCTTTTGTGATCATTGTCATTGTTTTCCTTGTCATTCTATTTTTATCATACCTTGGATACTAATGTCATTCAACCTCAATTACCTAGATTATGTATTGGAAGGAAGTGCAGGAACGCCTTTTGCGGGTTTGTTTATTGTGTTTTTTATGGTGTATATGTTACTGCACATCTTTCAAGTATCTGATGTCTTGATATTATGGTGATTAGGTGGATATTACTATGGAAAGATCAAGTTTCCATCTGACTATCCCTTTAAACCTCCTGGGAATCACGTAATGTGTTTATTTTCTGCACAAATTATTTTGAGATGTTATTATTCTTAGCATTTTCTCCTTAAATCTTCTTTTCATTTCATCCATAAAGTTGGAATCCAATATGGTTTGCTTTATCATTTGTATTTGTATTTTAGTTAACCTCTTTTTCTCCTTAGCTTACCAGCTTATCTCTGTATATTCAGCCCTTAATTTGTGCAGTACTTCAGCCCTTATTTGTGCAGTAGTTCTCACAGTCTTGAAGTTTATTTGTTGAAATATTATAGTGGAAATTCAGCCTCTATTTTTTGTTGATCTAATTTGGCTTATACATGGCTAGGTTGTTGATTTAAGTCTATGAACTGATATATTTTGTTAATGAACTAATTGCATCCTATATTAACATTGCTTCTTATGAACAATTGCTGAATATCTTAAATGAAATTATGTTGACTCAATTTGAGTTTATATATATATATTCTGTCTTAAAAAATGATCTTTTTTTTTGTACTTTAGGCTTTACAGGGTAGCAGTAATTCTTTAATGGTTTTTCTTTTAGTTCCACTGGCTAATGCATGGGCCTTTAACTCAGCTTTCAATTAATGTATCTTAAATAATGAATTTTTATACTTTTTCAATTTTCCACTGTTATTTCTTATAGAATTACAATTCTATTAGTAATTAAGCATAATTCTATAAGTAATTAAGCATAATTGTCATTTTAGTTTTCTATAAGTAACTCTATAAGTAATTAAGTAATAACTTTATAACTGCCATTTCAGTTTTCCACTGTCATTTCTCGTAGAATTACAGTTCTAATAATGGCAATTCTACAGGTTAGTTCTTGTATGCTTATCACAAATTGAAATATTATCTTAATTTCATATGCTTTTCCTAATAATTTTTGCAATTGAAGAAAATAAGACTTAAATTCTATAGTTCATTGACAAATTAAGCTAATATGAAGACCTCGCAATGGCAAGCATATCTCTCATGGCCTTGCATATCTCAAAACTGTAGTTTGATTAATAGCTTAGTAGCACTGCACTACATTTTTTCCTTTGCTAGGCACATACACCTGGCTTTGTGATACTTCTTATCTTCAATTTGTATCCATGTTTTTTTTCAAGACCATTTATCTAAACAAAAAGATACGTGATGTAGCTACTATAAGATCAAATCTATTTGAAATATTTTGGTTGATTAGAAAGCTTATTAGGAGAACATGACCATTTTCTTTTGCTAGGCACAAGAACTTGTGAGGATGTTTTCACCTACACATTTAAAATTACTTGTCCCTTATGTGGCTGTGTATTAGTCAATCCCTGGTAGCTTGCTAATACTGCCTTAAATTGACAGGAACAACTTAACATTGATGACAAATTTGTACTTATCCTTTTTCCTGATGCTATCTTCCTATTTTCCAAAATGACAATGACTTATCTTTTGATGCTCTTTGAGAAAAAAATAAAAGAAATATAATGTTTATATAGTGTTTTGTTCTTATGATGATTCAATTATGGCAATCTAATTATATATTTTACCAAAGTCAATGCTCAATATTTCTATATGTTACTCCCAGTGCTTTTTATTTGTTAGAAAAACAATAAACTGAAAATACTTATGCTAGATATGAACAAGAAAGAGGAAAAACAATTCTCTATTGAAAAATATCTTTACTATTTATATGATTGCCATTGGTTTTACAGTTTGCTTACTTGAGAGCTCATCAGTTGACGATGATCTTGCGACCTGAAGAAGGACCTTTCTGTAATACCTAAAGGATTTTTGGTAGCTCAAAGGTATACATTAGGCTGACATGGAACAATGAGAATATTAAAGCCTCTTATTAACAGCTAAATTGTCATTATCTTCTTCCTTAAACATGTTATATATTTTTATTATTGTCGTTCATCTTTAAATTAGAATTAGATAATTTTCATAGTATTGCAGGACATTGTGTACAATATTGATATTATTTGTACAGTAATTATAATATATACTGGTTTTTTTAGATATTAAAATTGTTAATTCATATATGTTTTTAATTTTAATTTTAATTTTTTTGTATTGAATGTATTGTGCCTATTTTTGCTTTTACGAACAAGAAATATATAATTTAAAAAAAAATTGAAAAAGAAAATAAATAATTCAATTTTATGGATAAAATACTGATGGATATATCCGTCTCTATATATCTGAAATAAATTAATATTTTTATAAATCAAATTTTTCGATGGATTACCGACGAAAAATCTATCGGTACAAAGTCAAACCAACGAAATATCCGATGGATTTGTTAACAAAACTACCTACAGAATTTTTTTATGTTTCCGTCGGTACCTCTTACCGACGGATTTTTTCGTCGATAATTTGGTACCTATGAGCGTTTTACCGACGGATGAATTCTGTCTGTAATCCATAAAAAAACCATCAGTAAGGCCTTTTCCGTCAATAAAATGCACTATTCCGTCGGTAAAATCAATTTTTTTTGTAGTGGTTGTTGAGTGAGATTCTTGACGTTGAATTTGTGGAATTTGATGAGAGTGATGAGTTTGATTGGATTGAAATGATGAGAGACAAAGAGAATGTTTGGACTGAGATTGTTGAAAAATATGGGCTGCTTAATACAAAGATGGAGGATATTGCATGTTTTGATGCCCTCAAATTGGTATTGCATTTCAAGTTTCAACATGTATGCAGCATGAATAAGTGTTGTGAATTTGGATTTTTGGGATTTGCTAATACGCTTGCACGCACTGGAATGTGGATTCAAAGATTGAAAGATATGAAAATCATTCCCTGAAGATGCAACTTCATCATGTCCCACATAATAAACCTTAATATTTGTAAGTGCATAGATGTTTATTGTAGATTTCCATTTTATCAAGTACGCTTTATGAGTTGTTTAAGAAGGAAACTAAGGGTTTTGTTCCCAAATTTTGAATGGAAAATGAAAGGTAGTTGTTGCTACATATGTAATGAAATTAAATGGGAGCATGTTTTCGGTGTTCAAGCAGTCCATTTAAACAATATAATTTTTTGTGTTTTTATTTATATATGTACACTAAAAGACCTCAATTTCCTTAAGGTCACTTGTACTGGTTAAACTATTGATTATAAAGTTTATTAATTAATCTATTAATATCGATTTAAAAAAAATTATATACTATATATAAATCAGTTCATAAATATTTCTTTTTTTATTTTTGCAGTTTAATCGGTTAATTTATTATGTTTTAATTAAACAATAAATTTTTTTAATATATAAATATAATCAAATTATATAAATTTCCTAGTACATCTCAATTGCTATAGTACTTCAAAATAAAAATACAAAACAAATAAAAAAATAAATAAAAGAAGCATAATGTTTGCATTGCAAGAAGTGAGATAAATAGGGCAACGGGATGAGGTGGATGATTATATATATATCTATCTAGCTGGTTTTGGGGTTAAAATTGGGTTATTGCATGTAATTTTGGTGTGGCAGAGGATACCCAAGTGAGAAAATATAGCCAGAGCAGAGGATGCCTAGGTTCCAAAGAATTAACAGGCAAATGACATTTTAGCTATAAAAACCAATAATCCAGCAAACCCCCACAGCCCCACAAGAAACACAAAGACAGATAGCCTGATAGGCCTACAAATAACCAAACTTACATGTAATATCCCAATTTTAACCCCAAAACCAGCTAGATATATATACACACACACACACACTAATTCAATAGCAGAGCATCCATGGGAAGAGAAATCATCAACAACCAGAAGGACTAAACCCCTCGTAGAGAAAGAACAAAACTAGCTACCCTTGCAGAACACACAGCCCGTCATAAGACACTACCAATTTTTTAATGATCTAGCATTTGAAGGCATGAAAACAAGAGTAAGATCATCTAATGGAACAGGCCTCTAGCAATATCAGAAGAGGAAGGGAGACTAAGAACAAAGCATTCAACCAGAAGTGCGAGAAGCCAGAGAAAAACTAGCATTCAAGAGACCAAAAAAAAGTCAGCATACAAGCCACTCTGTATTCTAAATACAAACACCATCCAAGAATCTAAATAAAACAACCGTTGTCTCATGGACAAGAGAGAAGCACTACTCCATAAAAAACAAAACATGCCAATCAATCCTTGCTAGCCACCCATAAATAAAAACCCAAATCACGGTCTTACTACAGAATATCCCAACCACCAGATTGACTGTCAAAGAACTCCCAACTCATTAAAAACATAACAAATAAAAAACCAACCAGGTTGTGCCAATCAGATTAGCCCGGCAACCAAATCAGACTTTTTGGTGGCTTCCTATTTAGCTAGACTCAGTTACAAAATTACATTCTCTTGGCCTATGTTGGAAGATCACATTACTAAGAGACAACACAAAATTGTCAATTCTGTTAAAGATAGAAGAGAATTTCCAAGGTCTCTGGCGAACATTTACTGACAGCCAATGGTACACTATTAAAGAGTTCAGTTCAAAAATAAAATCAAATCTGATTCCATTAACTTGTAAATATTCACGAGATTTTCAAGGCCTTTTCAATTGCTAAAAGTTTAGCGAGATTAGAATTAATGGAATCCACATAGAAAGAAAAAATACATAAGAATTCCCCTTTATAATTCCTTAGAACACACCTAATCCCTGAAGGACCAGGTTTACCAAAAGAGGAGTCATCCATATTCCACTTGAGAAACGGCACATCCGGCATACACCATAAAACTTTAGTCCTGAAAGCTTCAGAAGCAAAACTCAAATTTTTACCTTTAAGGAATTCTAACTCCTTAATGTTATTAATCCAAAAGGAAGCTCTAGCCAAAATAACATTGAACAGACCTTCAATATTAACCTTTCTCCCATTAAAAACCATTGCATTCCTCTCAAGCCATATAGACCAGATAGAAACAAGGGAGATAATGAGCCATATTTTTCCTTGAATCCTTCCAACTACCAGTTCAATCCATTGAACAAAAAAAATCATTAAACGAGCACGGTACACAAAAATACACACCCATTATTTTTCAATTCCACACCAGATTGAGAAGGCTATTGGGCAAAAAAGAAATAAGTGATTAACTCTCCAAGGCAAAGAGGACAAGTCGTGGCATTGTTGGCAAGGATTCATCTCTTAAGAAGGAACTCCTTAGTGCAAATTTTGTTCAGCAATACTCTCCAAAGAAAAATGTCAACCTTTGGAGGAACAAGATTTTTCTATAGAACTTTGTAACAAAACACACAAGATGGAAGAATTGTATTTTCTGTAGATTGAATTAAAGCATGCATGACATCAGAGTTTATACCAGAGTAGAAATACTAACTAGGAAACTTCTTATTCTGTATAAGGAAAGTAAATCAATCTACAACTAATTGCAATCCATTCTATAACACTGCCTTTCAAGTTAGAGCATAGATATTAATCATGCCCAGCTTGTTATACAAATAGTCAAGTCGAGAGCCATTTAAGGCTTTTGTGAACAAATCACGCAACTGTTTCTCTGTCTTCACATATCCTGTTAAGATAACATTACTTTGAATCTTTTCACGAATAAAGTGGTGATCAACTTTTATATGTTTGGTCCGTTCATGATACACTAAATTAGAGGGAATATGAAGAACAACTTGATTATCACACCAAAGTTTTGCTAGAAATGAGAAATATATACCAATTTCAGCAAGCAAATGATGATACCATGAAATTTCATATGCGGACTATGACATAGCTCTGTATTCAGATTTTACACCAGATCTGGATACTGCAATTTGCTTCTTACTTCTTCAAGATACTAAATTTTCTTCAACAAAAATACAATAGCATGTTGTTGACCTCTTATGACTCTTAAAACCTGCCCAATCAGCATCTATAAAACACTCAATGTGAGTATACCTATGATCAATGTACAGTATACCTAGTCCGGGAGCACCTTTCAAATAATATAAGATCTACTCTAAAGCTTTCCAATGCCTAATCGTGGGAGCAGTTATAAATTGACTAATAACACTCACTATAAATACAATATCTGGAAGAGTTACTGTGAGATAATTCAATTTTTCAACTAAATTTTTATATCTCTCTGGATCATCAAAAGGATCATCATCATCCTTGGTAAGTTATACACTGGGAATCATAGGAGTATTGCATGGCTTAGCTTGTAATTAATTTTCCAATTTCTGTAAGCAAGTCAAGAACATATTTTCTTTGGGATAGAAGAATTCCCTTCTTACTTCTCGTCACTTCCACTCCCAAGAAATATTTCAACTGGTCCAAGTCTTTAGTGTGAAATCTATCACGCAAGAAAGACTTAAGTGAAAAGATACCTGCAAAATTACTCTCTGTAATCACAATATCATCAATATAAACCATAAAAAGAATAATTCCATCTTTTGATTGTCTGTAGAAAATTATATGGTCATATGACTCTTCTTTAACCCAAACTTTTGGATAATCTCACTGAATTTACCAAACCAAACACGAGAACTCTGCTTTAATCTAGATAGAGACTTCTTCAGATGATAAACTTTCCTATACTTTCCCTGAGTAACAAAACCAAATGGTTGCTCCAAATAGATTTCTTCCTGTAGATTGCCATGAAGGAAAGTATTTTTGATCTCAAGTTGATGTAAAGGCCAATGGTGGAAAGTTACTAAAGATATGAAAAGGAAAACATATCTCAATTTAGCAATTGGAGAGAAAGTATCGAAATAATCCACCCTATAAGTTCGCGCATATTCTTTAGCAATAATTCAAGCTTTTAGCTGAGCCATAGAACCATTTGGGTTAACTTTGACTGTAAAGATCCATTTGCAATACATAGCCTTCTTCCCTTCTGGAAAATTCACCAATTCCCAAGTGTTAATTGTATTCAAGGCATTTATCTTCTCAATCATAACATCATACCATCCAAAATAACTCAAGGCTTTCTTAACTTTCTTAGAGATAGATATAAAATCTAAAGATGCAAGTAAAGAGCATGTCAAGGGAGATAGGTAATTATTGGAAAAAATTAGCAATGGAATAAGTGGATTTATAATTGCATGTACCTTTATAAAGAGTAATGGGAAGATCGGGGTCAACAGGAGTAGGATCAGATGATGAGCGTGCTGGTGTAAGACACATATTATTGGTATCTCTTCTTCTAGAGTAGACCTGAACAATCTGTGGTCTTGCTAATATTGAAGGATCATCACTTGCTATTTGCTCAGTGCCAAAAGATGTAGTAGACACATCAATAGGCTTTCTATATGTCACTGTATAAATGACCCACTCATCTTCCTCCTTTTGACTTGTAAAAGTGGGTGGAGATGAAAAGAAATATTTATCTTCTAAGAATACCACATCGGCTAAAACCTAATGTCACTGCAGATTAGAGGAATAACATCTATATCCCTTTTGAAGATGCGAATATCCCAAGAAAATGTACTTTAATGCCTTAGGATCAAGTTTGGTAACATAGGGATGTATATCTTAAACATAAAAAGTACTACCAAATATCAATGGTTTCGCCAGAAATAATGTTTTATTTAGAGACAAAATATTATACGGTACATCACCATAAAAGGGCATCCGATTAATCAAAAAATAAGTTGTAGAAATAGCATCGACCCAAAAATACTTAGGAAGATTAATTTGAAATAATAAAGCACTAGCTATCATAAGTAAATATCTATTCTTTCTCTCAGCAGCTCCATTTTAAGAAAAGATATCAACACACGAGGATTGGTGTAGTATACCTTATTGAGACATATACCACTGAAAAGAATCTGACATATATTCCTTAACATTATTACTTCTTAATATATTCACAGAGGCATTAAACTGGATTTTAATTTTAGCATAAAAAGCAGAAAAAGGGAAAATACTTCAAAATGATTCTTCATAAAATAAATCCAAATCACACGAGAAAAATCATCCACAAAAGTAATAAAATATTTGTACCCAGTTATCGACATAATAGTATAAAGACCCCAAACATCTGAATGAACAAGTTGAAAAAATGTAGCTCATTTATTAATCATAGGACCTGACGAGCGACGATGATGTTTAGCAAAATGACAAGACTTACAATTTAAAGAAGATACATCATGAAACTACGGACACAACTTCTTTAAAATAGGCAGAAAGGGGTACCTCAACCGATAATGTGCTATAAAAGGAGAAACTAAACTGGAACAAGCAACAGATCATGGTACCCAAAAATCTAGGATGTATAGACCACCAAATATATATCCTTCACCAAAAATTCGCTTCTTCATAAAATCCTAAAAAATATAGAGATCGAGAAAAAATGAGACACAACAATTGAATTTTTAGTAAGTTTACTCACATATATCAAATTAAATGCTAGGTTAGGCAAATTTAGAACAGAAGATAGTGTAATAAAAGGAGTTCGGTTTGATAGTTATAGACTCCACAATATTGTATGATATCCTATCAGCTATAGAAACAGCTGAAGGAGCTGTCAAAATTAGAGAAAGTGTCAAAATTACCTATCATGTGATTCGTGGCACCAAAATCAATGACCTAATTGTTGCTAGAAGAGATAAGACATGTGTTACCTACCTCTATAGTGATTGAAGTCAAGGATCCCTTTAACATTTCCTGGGACTTAGCATACTCTTCAACAGAAATAGTGACATTATGCTCAAATGATGAACCATAAGTAGGCATATTAGCAATGTATGCCCTTTGATTGCAATTTCTTACAGTAGCATTTTGTATGACTTGGTTTTTTATAATAATAATAGACAATTTCAGTATTTCGGTTGTCATTAGATTTATATCCACCCTCTTCCCCCCTCCCACCACCCCTTGCCAAGGTATATTCTTCTTTCCATTGTTGCCCCTACTTTTTTCAACAATAAAAACACTATTTAACTGACTAGAAAAAGTATTATTTGTATGCAATAACCTACTAAACACATCTTCAAGAGTAG
>JBBPFJ010000719.1:0-56379 GCA_037975025.1 Excoecaria agallocha | reverse complement strand
GCCGGCGCAGAGGCAATCATGATCGTTCTTCTCACCATCCCCGGCCTGGACGGACTCTGCAAGGGATTAGTCGCCGTTACTCGCAATCTCCTAAAGCCTTTCTTATCGTTGGTGCCGTTTTATCTCTTCCTCCTCGTGGATATTTATTGGAAGTACGAGATCTGCCCCAGCTGTGAGGCCGACTCCTACACCCCATATCGGACCATCTCCGCCACCAGAAGTCCATCATGAAGAGCCAGAGGAACGCGCTTCTAATTGCTGTTGCTTTTGTGTTTTATTGGCTGCTTTATTCGCTTACGAATTTGGTGTTCAAGATCGAACAGTTAAATTAGCGTATTGAAAGGCTCAAGAATAAGGACCGAAAGTGTTGGCTATTTGTGATGGTTATGAGATAAGTGGATTTGTTGTTTGAATTTCTTGGTATTTTTTATGAATTACGGTTATTTGAATCTTAATGTTACCTTTGAGATAAATATAGTGTAGATCTCTTTGTTGTGTTTGGATGTCGACTCTTATTGCTTTTAAAATGAAATGCTCTTTAGTTAGTTCTGATTGTGAATTGAATTGGGAATTTTGTTCACACTAATGCAAATGGGTTACTAATAGGTAGTTTTGCTATAACTTTTGGCAATTTATTGCAATGTAGGGATGAGATGAGGAAACATGTTGCCTTGAAACAAGTGAATAAAAATATAACAACCGTGATACCTAAAACTAAAATTGATTCTGACCTGTGGGATTGTTTATGCTAAATCTTTGTTGTATTTTAATCTAAAGAAAATGTTTCAAGAGTTAAGTTGGAATGTTATGTTGTCAGCATAAAAGCAACGGGAGTGAGTAAAGACGCAAGAGAAGAGAAGGAAAACGCTGTAGGAAAATACAGAAGAAGGAATAATGAAAAGGGTAGGTAGAGTGGGTAAGATGATGATCACGGTAGTGGATGTGGGTACATAGATATATAGGTAGATAATTCATGGTTTAGCTGATGCTTCAATGTATAGGACAATTGATTATCAAGCTCGAATTTCAAGTAAGTTCACAAAGAGTTAGGGTAAAAGCTAGTTGGCAAAAGTTAATTGCCTTTGGAAGCTAGTAGTTAGGTGATACCATAATGCTACGTTGGCATTTTCCACTCTGCTATTGTTAAGGCTTAGTAAAGGATGTGCTAAAATTTTTTTGTGATATTCACATCAATTTTCTGTTGGTTGCAGGATCCCTGGATCTGTGCTTGCTTCTTAATCGTTGGTGCATACAACACTTTCAAGCTTGAATTCTGAGTTACTTTCGAAGGCAGTTGTAAATGGTATTGGAATTAGCGACTGATTAATTACCAGGAAATTCACTACATAATTATTGATACAAACACGTTTTATTCCTTGCATTCCAATTTTTTGAAAACTTTTCTATTTTTGTGGATTTTTAAGTTTTTATTTGATAAGGTAGAAAAATAGGAAATAACATCTTCGCGCTGCGAACGGAGCCACCTGTTTCCTTTTCTCACAAATATACAATTAACAAGTTTCCTTCTGTTCTTTTTTAAGACATAATTAACAAGCTATTTACATTATTAGTTGTTATATTTTTTATGGCAATTTATTTATCGCTTTGAGTAATATTTATGGAAAATACTTATCTAAATCGAGTTAATGAATAAAAATTCATAGATTAAATCAATAGTAGAATTATATAGTGATAGTCATGTTTAATGCCTTTATGTTCTATGATTTTATTTATTTATTTGTTTAAGATTTCTGATTATAGCTTTTGGTTGTTAATTCAAAGATGAGTGTCTTAGGTTGGACATAATTGATTGGGAATACATTATTATTTTGTTTAAGAAAAACTTGGATGCTAGACCAGAAAAAAAGGAGACTGATATCAAAAGTTGGTCCGTTTGTCTGCAGGTGTATTCGACTGGCAGTTTGAATTCATGCTAGATTTGTTAATTTTTGAAACCAAATATAAATTGCTAGTAATGCATGTAAAGTGCAGAATGTGTTTTCCAATGTAATGCTTTATGATGAGGTCAACTTGTTTTGGCTTAATTTACTGTAGCTCATCACAGACCTGTCATTACAACATTGACGGGACTGTGTAACAAGACATCAGAAGCTTTAGGAGGTTCACGTGCAAATCCGGCTAAGAAACGTGAAATAGAAAATAATTCGAGGAAAATTGGTGCCTTGTTTGTCAAGCTTAACTGTGGGGATATATCAAAAAATGCTTCTGATAAGCTTGTTTAGCTGTGCCAATCATTAGATAAAAATGATTTTAGCGCGGCCATGCAAATCCAGGTATGGTATTAGAAATTTGGAGTCCTTTATGTTGACTGTCTAATTAATGCGTACCCAAGAGATAGGTAATGGGTTCTTTATGCATTTGAACAGGTACTGCTTATAACGAGTGAGTGGGATGAGTGCAATTTCTGGCTAGCAACACTCAAAAGAATGATCAAGACAAGGCAGGGTATGGGTGTGAGATCAAGTTAAAACTCAAGCTATCTTAAAGAAGTCTAGTTATAGATCGATTTCTTTGTAGGTACTCTTTGCTTGATATGTCGAGTGTTGTCCAACTGTAGGGTTTTGCTCCTTAGACGTTGATGGTTAAATCTTCTTTTGTGCCTGGATTGAATTTACTTTATTTGGCCTACAACTGTCTCTTTATTAGGCATTCAGTTTTCAAACTGCATGTTGAATAGCTTCCCTAATTGTGTAGATAGTCATGTTTAATGTCTTTATGTTCCCACACTATATGTTTGATCATTATTTTATTTAGATGATACTGTTGATGCTAATTAGTATGATAATATTTACTATTTTATTATTTTATGATAGATTATTTGAGCATAATATTATGTAATGTTCCAAATTATTTTCTATGTACGTGTATTTTGGAACATATTCTGATTTGGAATAAATATATGTTTATATGTGTGAGATCATTGTTATATACAGGTTGAAAATAAATAAATAACGATCATTGTATGCAAGATTAAAATTTTAAAATACAGCAAAAGAAAAAATTCATCGCAAATATGTAATAGATATAATTTAAGAAATAATTAGTGACCATATTGGCGACAAATATTCGTCGCTAACGTTTATATTAAATTTATAATTGGCGACGGAAAATGTAGTCGCTAAATATTATTATAATAATTTGGCAACTAATTATGAATATAAATTAGCGACAGAAAATATTTAGCGACGAAATTAGTCGCTAAAATTGCGACTGATTGGATCCGTTGCTAATATATTCGTGACTAGTTTTTAACGACTCTTCGTTACTGTCGCTAATTTATTTTAGCGACGGATTTTGTTAATTTGCGACCGACATTATTAGCAGTTTTTTTTAGTGTAAACCATACAACGCAATGGGTTATTAGGTTGTAGATTCAAATTTCAGTCATATTTGACTGGAATATTATTTGGTTGGATTTATTTTACTTAATTTATATATGTAAATAATTTTGATTTAATTAATTTGGAGATGTATTTATTTAGTTATTTACTGTTTGTGAACGTATATTTTATATATCTGGAGAAACAATTTGAACTTTCAGGTTATTAAACTCAATGTATATATTCCTTCATATCTAAGTTTTCTTCCCTAAAGTAAAACTCAAAATACTTCCATTTATAACTCCAAATATATTAATATGAACCCTATTCGAATTATCATCGTTTAGAATCTAGATACAGCTAATTAGTAAAGAAATCACATTGGATTTGTTTTTTAATTCTCTTTTATAATAATTTGAAAGCGGTGTAAATCTAAATTTTTTTGTTATTTTTTTATTTTGTATTGGTTTAATTTTTTTAGTTTGTTTTTCTTTTTTTATTTTAATCTCAATTTTAATTTTTTTATTTGTCCATATTTTATTTTCATTTATTTTAAATTTGGTTCATTTGTTTTAATTAAATTTGAATATAATTTAAATTTTTGTTATACAAACTTATCCAAATCGAAACAATTTGAAGGTTGTTATCTTTTTTAATGGAAGTCATTTTCTTTCCCAGTGGAGGTTAGTGGTTCAAAATTTTACTATATATAGAAGAGAAATTGAATTTTTTTTTTAGCTAAAAATCAAATTGTCAACGGTATATTACTATTATCCATTATTTTAATCGCACAAATTTATGAATTTTTTCAAGTAACATGAATTCTTTATTTATTTATTTTTTTTACATTTTGTATACTTTAAAATTTTATAATTTTATTTATACTTTTTATATTATTAATAAAAATTTAATTTGCATTTAGAAAAAAGAAATTACTATATGATAATTTTTTTAATAAACCATTTGTAATTTGAAACTGGATTGATTAATTCGAATTCACATTTGTCCGACAAAATGCGGTTACAGTTATATATTTTAAAGTGCTATATATATTCCCCTTGGTCAGTCTTTATATTATCTATTTCTCTAGGCTTACACAAAATTTTTTTAAGTCTAGCCTGTGTTAAATCCTTTGAAAAGCTCAGTTTTATTTTTATTTTTATTTATTTATTTAAATCCTTTCGTTTTCATTGGATCGGGCTTGGACATGGTGTTCATAGCCCGATCTCAGCTAGATCTAGCCCACATTCACATATTTGTCATTTTGTTTCTTTCATTAAAAAAGTAATTTAAAACATACAAAAATAAAAGTTTTGTATCAAATATGAATATGATAATTAAAAATAAGTTTTCTAAGCATATTTAAAAATTATTATTAGTTAAAATGATTAAACTGAAATAATTTTTCAATTTAAGAATATTTTTGTAACCAAATAAAATTTAAAAATCAAATTGCATTAGGATACAGCTTCAAAAGCCATGAAAGAAAGTTAGCAACATGACACACGTTGGGCATGGAATTTAATTATGGCATGTCTTCAAAATCTGAGCCGATTATGTCATCACATCTATTAATATTTATACATCTTTTTAGCGCCATTAAAAAAATCGGGATTAATTATGTTCGTTATCATCCGAATTTTGGAGTTTATAATTAAATAATTATAATAAAATAATTTATGATACAAAAATTATTAAACTTTTATTTTGTTTCAATTAAATTAAAAATAATTCGAAAATTAAATTTATATATTATTGAAGTGACAACTAAGTACGTTACGGATAATTAATATGTCATTTTATGACAAATCAACTTTATAAGTTGAACCATCAGATGAAAAGAACGCCATACTATCATGTAAATATAAAAATATAATATGTACATAATAAAAAAAAGTAATTGTGATTTACTTGGAATGTTGATTGGTTTCAAAATAACATGACAATCATATATGATATATTTAACTGTCACTCTGGTAATATACAAACTTGATTATTAAATTATTTTTACTTTGATTAAAACAGAATAAAAGTTTAATAATTTTTGTATTAAAAATTATTTTATTATGACTATTTGGTTATAAACTTTAAAATTCAATGATTACGAATGTAATTAGTTCGAAAAATTGAGTTCAAAATTTCTTAACACTTTAATCGAGTGTTGGCTATTAGATAAACTGGTGGTAATATTTTACATTTTTGTCTTAAAATACCCATTTTTTAATTTGAAGGTAAATTAATTTTTAAAAATTTATCTTCAACATTTTCAAATGATTTGGATCCATTTTCTAGATACTCGATATAATCAAATCATTGGCGGATCCATCTTTAAACTTCTGGCAACAAAAAGAGAGACAACTAAAGTTGCAATTAAGAGATTTGCGTAAAAAATAGACATTAGTTTTTAGGGCAATAAAACTAATGGCGATGATGACCGAACGAACAAACAATCTTTTTTTTTTTATGCGAAATGCACGGGGTATCCTGGATGGGCTCCAACTATGGAAGGCACCTTTAAGCCCGTACCACACCCAGACTAATCCTCGTTCGCACCGTGTCGGCCCAATTAAGGGGTAGTGTGCTGGCCAATGTGTTGCTCCGTACGTGAGGGGGAACGAACAAACAATCTTTATTCCTTGCTTCATGCACGCAAAGACAGTAAGAAACCAAGAAATTTCAGTCACTTTGTTAGATTCGATTAAAATGAGTTGTGTCTAGTAAAAGGATTGCATCGATGCTCGACATTAGTGACCAAAAAAAGAAAACTCAGGCATAAAGAATAGAGATCCCATTACAAATAGGACACATACCTTTGTCACTGATAGGACATCCCATTGCAAAGGTACAGTTATTGTTGTCTGAGTTGCTAATTACGGGGACACCTCTCTTGTCACCTTAAAGCATTTGTCCCATTTTGCTTTTTGCCTTTTAAGCTTTAAGCAAGAACAAGTATGCTATCCCAATTCATTAATCTCGCATTTTATTTAACGACGAGCTTAATCCATTATTTATTTCCAAATTATCCAAACCAGTATTTCAAGATTTTGTTATAAAATTGGATATGTTTGATATTAAAAAGTAATTTGAAAAATATATCAAAAAAATGGGAAATACTACAATATCAAAATCGAATTTATTTATTTGATGGTTAGAATGGCAATAAAAGCCTAAATAGGTAGGTTTCTGACAATTAAAACGATAATTACAGAGTCGGCATTGAACTAGAAACGCGGAAAATCTCAAAATCTTGCAGTTGGTAGTCAAAAAGGTTCATTTGAGCGGAAGAAAAACGTAAATGATACTAATAACAACAACTTTTTTCATTAATGAAAACCTAATATCTGATTGGTACGTGGAGGAGACGAGCAGGAAAAGAGCGTAGAAAAGCAGGGAAGAAAAGGATGGCGGGGGGTTTCAGATTCAAAACAGAGAACGAAAGACCTCGGATACGCAAAAAAGCCCCCACCACATTAATTTGCTTAAGAGAGAGCCTCACTGTCCTTGCATCAAAACGCTAAAACTTCCTTCCTGTCTCTCCCTCGATTTCCGTGTAACCTGCCTCACTCCCTCTCTTCTCAAACCCCCCCCCCCCCCCCTCTTCACTTTCCTTAAACCCAACTCCCATTGCTCTTTCTCTCTCTATAAAGTTAGGGTAAATATGGCATCTTCAACTCTGCTTCAAGCTCAGGGTGGTCCTCTCTTGCTTCTGCAGTTTTCTGAAAGTTGCTCTCCCCACCAAAGGTTTCTCCTTTTCCTTTATTTACTTTCAAGATTTGATTTTTTTTTATAGGACTTTGAAAGTTTAGACCGTAATGGCTTTTGGGTTCTATTTAGTTTTTATCTTATGGGAGGTGAAGCGGGCTGGTATTTGTTTGTTGTTTTATAAAACGCAAATTTTGGGGCCTGTTTTGATTTTACTCTTAAATTTGTGTTTAGGTTTTGAGTGTTTTGTTATGAAATTGAGTGATTGATTATGCTAATGAAGTTAATAGTATATAAAGAAAAATTGCACACCCTTTTGTTGCAATAATCTTTCTTTGGGTGAGATTTAGTTCAGTGGTATTATAGCACTCAGCTCACACCTGTAAGAGTCGTATAATAGTAATTGCAAAATAAAAATCTTGGATATACTTTATTTGGGAAATCTATCTCATGGTAGACAGTGAAGTGGTGAATGGCATATCGAAAAGAGAAGGCTTGGTATGCGATTTGAGTAATTGGCTTAACCAATTGTCTAGTGTTGATTGTGGGTTTTAGGATTCTTGGACATGCTGTCTATAGAGCAGAACTTTCTGTGGTACTTATGTGATATCAAGATATGATTAGATGATATTTTACCAACGATGTATAGACTAGGGAATTCGTGATTTTAATGTTCAAGTTTTATTTATGAAGAATGAGTAGAAATATCTGCTATATGATAATATTTAATCATTTGAAAGAAGTGTCATGAGGCCAGTTCAGCAGCAGATGAGCAACTGCTGCAGCAATATGTTTAATATTTAAAAGAATGGGCCACAATTAGGTCTTCCAACAATGTAGACGTTTATCCAGGTTATGTACAAAAGTCAGCATGTGGAAATGAGGCCTTTGGAGACCTGATGCCAAAGTTTTCTTTGACAGCTTCTTCTGGGATTTTTTTTGTATACTACATTCTCCAATTTATGCTAAATTTTGTTTAGATTCAAATTTGTCTTGTTGCAAGGCTTGGTCAATGTGATTGGAAGTTTGCCTCTTTTAGCTGTACTTTATGTGCATAGTTGAAGTTTCTGAACAATTGATGCATTATTTGGCCATTGCAAATTACCAATACTCATATGCAGCTCCTAGGTAATCTTGGGTGGTGCGATACTATGACATAACGAGTCTGCTCTGCTTGTTGAGTCTGCAAATTGAGACTATATGATGTTCTGTATTAGGATATGTTACCCTAAATTGGTCGATCCTGCTTGTTGGCTATGGGGGACTTCCTGAAAATTTTTAAACAAAATGCGGATTTCTTGTTCAGGGTTTCTTAAACCTTTAAAAAACTTTGATTAAATAGGTCTGTTTTGAGCCAACTTATTGTAGTTGTCGGTCCCTTCTGCTTTGTCTATATTTCTAACGAACTGAATGAACCGCAAGGGGTGTGTAGTGAATGTAACTAGTTCATTTTTCTTTTGTGGCAGCCTAAATTCTCTTAACCTAGGGGTAAGGTGTGCGCTCTGCATGCGCGTACGCATGCTTATCTGAGGGGAAAGTGAGGTTGCTTGACAATACACGGCTAATTATTTTAAGTGTTTTCACTTGGTGGCAATGGTGTCTTGGCCTTTAATACTTGTGTAAATAGAATTTGATATTCTGTGTTATGTTTTTTACCCAAAGGCATGCATCATAACGCAATTTTTTGTTTTCTTTTTTTGTTTTTAGGTTCAAAGACAATAGTGATGAAGTTGAAGATCATCCTCTCTTTGAAAATTGATCATGAAATATTAATTAATATAGGGTATCGCAGAATTTATGCACTAATATAATTGGGATTTGGAGTAGGGAATGAAGCCATCGGTCCGTGTAGCATAGGGTAAATGTATAAAATATTTGACAGTTATTGTAAATTTTTTAGTGTTTGAAATTTTGAGCTGGTATAAAAAATGTTCTAATTTCTATTTATGTTCTGATTATTTTTAGTGCAATTATCTTCCTACATCTGATTCTTCTATATCTCTATGGGTTGAATGAATGCTTTATTTCTTAGTAGTTCACATGCTTAGTTAAGTTATTATAGGCAGAGAACCTCAATTTTATAGCAAAAATTTGCTATAGTATGTGTTTCTTCATTGATAACAGTTCGGTATACCAAGTGACTTCCTACCAAGTAGGCGGAACGAAGCCGCTTACCACTTGGACCAACCCCCTTTGGTGGAAATTCTGAATATTTGATCATTTGGCATACTTATCGAATTTATTTATTTATCTTTTAAAACAGATTCTAATCTTTAATTACTTGAATTGGTATTACTACCATTTTAGCTTGTCTTAATTAGTGGGTTAATTTTATTTATAATTACTGAACTTATATTATAATAATTATCTGGTAATAAAATAAATTTTTCTTTCACAAAAATATCTTCAATTTTTGAAATATTATAACTAAAGTTATTTCAGCTAGAAAATTATGAATCCAACTTTATATGATATGATTTTAGAAGTTCCAAAACCATATCAGGCATCAAATTCATGATTTTATGCCAAAAGTGATTTTAGTGATAATATTTTAAAAGTTGAAGTATTTTTGTAAAATAAAAATTTCTTTCAGGACAGAATTGTTATTATAATATAAGTTTAGTGATGACAAATGAAATCAACCCCTTAATTAGCACACTTACAAGTAACTAAGTTACGTTGCATGCCTACTGAAATTTCATTTACAATTTGTGATTTATAATTTTAAAATGCTTATATAAAAATTATTATGATTAGATATATAAAAAATTAAGCAAAATAAATTAGCATAAATTTTATAATTATTGTTTAAGTTAAAATATTCTATGTCTTAAAGTTGGTATCGTCCAAATATTCATCTGTACTAAATTTAGGGGACTTTTTTTTTAAATAATGTTTTTTGAAACATTATTTACAAGATTGGTATTTTTGTAAAGAATTGGTGGATTTGGAGTGTTTTAAATCCGCACATAGCAGGCCCAGATTCTGACCATGGGCATGCGCAAGAGGTAAATTGGAGAGCTTGATCCCCGTAAGCCATTCCTATGGCAAACGGTGAGGTGGGATCCACTTGAACAGTGGAAGAAAGTAAGAGAAATCTTGTCAAACCTAACAATCGGACTAATGCATTATTTGAATTAATTTATTAATAAAATGTTGGTATATGTGTTGTGGCTCTACGAGACATGCTTTCATGATAAATTTCAATAAGCATTATGATCATTTTTAATTTTTTTTACTATAATATCATGAATTTCTATTACTACAGTGAATTAGGTTAAAAAAAAAGTTTTATTTAGATGTACAATTAAGAGTATATTTTCATTTTATCTCTCAAATTATTGAAATGGTATATGTGGTAATTTTAAAAATTAAGAGTATATTTTCATTTTATCTCTCAAATTGTATATACAATTAAATAGAGAATATATAAAACCCTAAAAATTAAAATCACTCTTTACTTTAACTTTCATACATTTAAATTTTATTAATTGACTCTCCAAAATATATCCTTATTTACAAAATAATTATGCATTTTTCATTTAGTAAATGATGCAAAAAAAATGAACAAATAATTAACTAATTGAATGTTCATGTTTGCAATTACTTCTTTCTCATTACTCTAATATTCATAAAAGCCAACTAGAGAGGTTCTATTTGACCATAAAATTTTTAATAAAGGTAAATGATAACACCCAAAAAAATAAAGCCAACAATCCAATACCATAGGAAGAAATCCAGGAAAAAGTCCATTAAGATTTTCCCAGTTGAGAAGGAAAATCCAAAAATCGAGGCTGTTCGATTGGACTGATCTTTTCACTGACAGAGTCTGAGACACGCTGTAATGCTCCCAAAACTCGGATTGATTAAATTTGATAAATAGTACCTTTTGGCACCAGTTTGCAAGGGTTAATTATTAAGAATCCGATATAAGTTAGTATTGCTTCAGGTTTTAATTTAATAATTGTTAATTAAAATATATTATGAAAATTAATAATAATAATAATAATAATAATAGATATTTTAATAATAATTATAGATATTTTAAGAATTATATATATATATATATATATAAGAAAAAGAAAAAGTGGGATTTAAAAAGTTAGGTGTGTGTGGTTAGAATAAAAAGGAAGAAAGAAGTTAAAAAAAAAAGATGTGAGTGCAGATTGGGAAAGGAACGGGAAGGGAAGGCGGTGCTGGCCCGTCGTCTGACCGGCGCCGCCCATGATGCCTGCGAGGCTCAGACCATCGCGCTGCTGTCACCTCCGATCTCCTTTGCCATCGTCCCTATCAGTAGCGCCGGTTCCTCCGTTCTTTTTCCCGCACCATGGCCTCCTCTTTCTCCCTTCTTTTCGGTGGTTTTCGTCGGCGGTTGAGAAAGTTGACAGTACTGGTGAGTCACCAGTGCAAAGGGGATCGTTCCGGCACCTTCCTCGGCCCTTCACTCACTGGCAACCGGCAGATCGGAGCAAAGAGGTTATCAGCTTTTCGGGCAAGATTTCGGCCAATTCCGGCGGCTGTTGGGTGCGCGACCACCCACCGTGGGACCCTTGGGCCTGGATCTTCAAGTGGACAGCTTCGATGTATTTTCTGACGAGTTTTCGGCGAAATTCCGATGACCGGTCCGGTGAGCCCAAGGATGACAAAATACAGAAAAATATGGAGATCGACGCTAACGGGTATGTGGATACAAACTACCCTTAGTTTCATTAAATTTTAAATTATATGATGAATTTTTATATTATGTAAGTAGACGAATTTAAGAAATAATGAGAAATAATTTGAGTTAATAATAGAAAATAATGAAATAGATGAGAATAGAAGAAGAAATCAAGTAATTAGTTGAAAAACTAATTGATGCCTAATGATGTCTACGAAAATCTTAAATGAAATATGGTGATTTATTAGGAATTAAGTGCAAATATAATATCCTAGTGATAAAGATATGTGCTATGATGGAATTAAATTAAAGATAATATATGTTTTATATGAGTATGAAATTAAATATAAAATATAATGATGTTCATGAGGGTAACAAAAAGATATTAAAATAAATTAAGTGTTTATTGAAATATATATATGAATACACATTGATATTAGAAACATAAATAACATAAAACAAAGTATGAAGAAATTTGTGAGTGTTAAAAATTATATGTTGACCAAATTGTATATAATGGTATATGAAGTGAAGAATTGATATTAAATAGTATTTTATGTATAAAATATGTTATATTAATGTAGCGGAGTATAATTAGAATAATTCGAGTTATATAAACTTAGTAATATAATATGCATTATTGATATATATATATATTTAGTAATGTAACATTGTGTGACTATAAATATAAGTGAACAAATGGGGTGAAATAAATTGATATAAATTAATGATGTGATGAATTAATGTAAGGTGAATATAAGTACTTTGAGAAAAAAACAAATTAAAAGTACTAGATTACATAACGATTGAATTAGACTCTTATAATTAATATAACGAAATAAGTTAACTTATTTGGAGTAATTAACAAAAATTGAGTAATAAAAGATACAAGAAAATAATAGACGAATATATATATATATATATATATATATATATATATATATATATATATATATATATATATATATATATATATATATATATATATATATATATATATATATATATATATATATATATATATATATATATACATACATACATATTGGCCAAAATATATATATATAAGGGGATGTAAAATGTATAAATAATGTTTAGTTGAACAATTAATAATAATTAAGTAAAATAAAGCATAAGAAATGTAATATTGTCAACTGAGTAAAAACATAATAAGGAAGGACCCTAATTACATTATAGTTGCATAATGTAAAAAGTTAATGAAATTAGAAATTTATCATGTGTAATTATTCCAAGGTACTATGAAATGACTATAAACGGATAGATAATTATGTATGATAAGAAATTGAAAAGAGAAACAATTCATAAATGAAAAGAAAATCTATTGATGCTCGAATGATGAATATGAGTAAATTTTATTGTTTATTTACAGTTATTTGATAATAAGCATCTATGTGATGAATGTATGAATGATGAGCTTAATTGAATATGTTGAGAGCATGATGTGACTAAAATAGAATGAGAAAAAATAATAATGCATAAATGTGATAAGAAATAAAAATTTAATAATGCCCTTAGTGTCAGTGAAAAATCCAGTCCTTTGAATAGCATGGCTAGCCATAAGAATTTATTCCGCAGGATACCATGAGTTTATATGATAGTTGTCATCAAAAATGATTATGATATATGAGATTTGGATAGCCGGCTTATTATTTGTATCAGTACTGGGGTTTTGGTGTCACACCTATTGGTGGGATCCCTCCAGTACACCGTATTTGCGTCCCGTTTATTCAGTTCGTGGTTGTCCACGACTAGGGGCAAAATGATAATCTTGTATGAAACCGAGATAAAAGAATAATTATGATAATTTGGATGACATAAATGTAAATAAATAATAAATGATGTGAAAAATAAGACCAATGTGATGGGTAAGAGAGAAACCTTAATTACGTGATAAAATAAAAGTAAATTGGCCAATTGAAGCAAAAAGAGCGAATACGGAAGTTAAACTAACTAAATAAGACAAACAGGGATAAAATATATTAGTCAAAAGTTTAGGGACTAAATTCTAAATTTATCATCTTTGAGAAATTCAAAGAATTAAAAAGATAATTTGTGCATTGGAAGTTAAGTAAAAGTCCAATAAAGCTAAATGAGTCAAAATGTAAGTTAATTAGAGAAAATAGTAATTTGAATATTAATATAGCAATTAAAGAAATCAAATTGAATAGATAAGTTAAAAAGGATAAAATCGTTAATAGTAAAAATCTTAAGGATCAAAATATAATTCGTCACCATGAGAGAAATTTTAGGATTTAAATTGTAATTTATGCACTTAAATGACATTAAAGACCAAGGGAAGTTAAATTAGTTAAAGCTGTGATCAAAATTTGTCAAGTTTAGGAAAAGTCAATTTCAGAGAAATTGAGAAATTAATTAGAAAGAATAAGTGATAAAGATATTTAAAGTAAATTATGAGTATATTAAGAATAGATCATGGATTTATCTAATAGAAAGAAATTACAAGGATCTAATGTGTGACTTTCTATTTAGTGAGAAAAGAAATGAAATCAAATAAGAAAAATATATTACGAAGATAAAGAAAAGTAATGAAAGTCGAAGGAATTAAAATGAAGAATAAATAAAATTTAAGGACAATGAGTAGTGAGCCCATGGGGCCTAACCGAAATGTTACATCCGACTAAAGATTTTATACATATTTTTGTGCTAAAGAATTAAGTATAAGAGAAAATAAAGACAAGGAAGTAAATTCATAATTTAATTAAGTAAAACATGATGAAATAACGGATCCGATTATTAAACTGTAATTTGATATTAAAAGAGGTAATAAACTTAGACAAGAAAGAGTAAAAAGAGAATTTGAATAAATTGCTATAAATAATGGATGAAACTGTAGTATGGTCAAAGAAAGAAAAATAAAATATGAAGTTGTGGATTAGACTAATGAATAGAATTAAGGAACAAATTAAAAGAAAATAATAGTTTCATGGCGAGGAATATTCAAAGAGAAACGAAGGATAAATTAGCAATTTTGAGGAAATAATTAATGAAATATTGATTTAGCTAGACAGAAAAATTTAAATTGTAAGTTGAACAAAAATAAGTACCTAATCGAAAATATAAGAGGAAATGAGAAACTAATAGGAGAATGAGGTATGGCAAAGTATGAATTAGTGAATGAGAAAAGAAGATTAGAAAGAAAATAGAAATGGAATGTTACAACTAATGAACTCTAACTAGTGAAAGTTTACTGTATAAATTATAGTGAACTAAAATAGAAATTTCAATTAAAATAAAAAAAGGACAATTTAAATGAAGAGATAGACAAGAACCAGTAAATAAAAAAATGGAAATTGTAGGGGCATAAGCATTATTGAAATTAAACTGTGATAACAAATTAATAAAATATTAGAAGGTAAAGTTAGTCAAATGAATAGACTTGCTTACGATAATAAAAATTGGAAATAAAAATTTAATTGAATGAAATTTTGAGTAGTTGTATCCACCACTAAGCACAGAGTTGCTTAGCATGCGGCTGTTGACTGCACGTAGGAACAGAAGATTTCAGGTTATGAAGGAAAAATTTCGAATGGCATGTATATAAAGATATTGGGATTGCATAAATTGAGGTAGAACGATTTTATATTTAGAGTTATTATTGTTTTAGTAAATGATTTTGAATTTATATATATGTGTGTAAATTTGACTAGTATCTTTATATTTTGTTCGGATATATGGATGAGAGTAGGGTGTTACATATGCCACTGTTCCATTACCATTGCCTACATAAATAGGTCATGCCCGCTGTAGAGTAGAAATACTATTGTGCAGACTGCTCCAAGCTCTCCCAGAGCTATAAATAACAAGTTCGTCCTTGAGAAAGAGATAAGCTCTTTCTCTCTCCCTAGTAAATTAATCTCTCTGTCTATCATTTTCTATCCCGATAGCTAACTTGAGTGTATGAGTGCTGAAGCCTGGGTTCACCGATCTAAGCATCTTTTATAGGTTTTACATATGGAGATTCAATCGGAGCCAACCCCTTATTCCTCTAACCTATCTTTTACCCACTGCGAGACCAAGACCATTGTCTCTACAAAAATCTGAGGCTTATTATTTGGTACTTTCATTGAGAGTCGACGACTGAGCAAAAAGACCCAGCCTCGTAACTCATAAATAACACACAAACTCGCCACCCCTCTGCAAGAATACAGGGTTTCCATGAAAGTTCTCAAGATTATATGAGAAATTGTCAAGTGGCAAGTGCAAAATGCCACAAAGAGCGGAAGAAGATTCACAAACTCTATGAAGGTCTTCATGGAAAATCAAGCGCTAAGGCTAAAAGGAGGCGAAATATCCCTCCTTTAATCTAGCGCGCAAAGGGATTGCAGGACTCTCTGAACCAGCGTACTGAAAAATATTTGAGGGAGAGAAAAATAGTCGCCCTTTTTATGTCTCCAAGCGAATCAGGTAGAACCTAACACCAGAGCCAAAAGACTGCATTAGGAACGCCTCTCCTTCTGCAAGCCCACCTAGTATAAAAGGTGCTGAAAAGAGGAAGTCGGATTGAAAAAGGAAGACCCTGAAGGAAAAGCAGCACCGACATCATGCCCTGTGGATGAAAATAACTGGAGGAGAGCCGGCTAAAGAAAGGAGAAAAAGATGTGAAGAAGTACGCCTCCCCTGTCGATGGTCTAGAAAAAGGTAAAATAAGACCCAAATAAGTCATACAGTAAAAGTGGTTAAGGCGAATAAGGCTTTAAAAGCATGTCTCCTTTCTAAAAAAAGAATACAAAGACAATAGAGTCGCACTAAAGATTGACGAAAACATGTGTTATTTTGATCGAAAGATCGACAAAAATATGTGCTATCTCGATCAAAAGATCGAATATAGGCTATTCCAATCGAAAGATCGATAAAAATATGTGTTGTCCCGATCGAAAGATCGATAAAATCATCATTACACATTAATGTAATGAGTAAAAAATAATAGAACAACTTGTTCTGTAAAAAGAGTCACATTTACCCGAAATAAAAAATGGTCGTAGCAAAAAGTTTTTCTTTTTCATGAAAGAATTTGAGCCATATTTCAAGAAGTATTTTTAAAGGGATCCCTCCGTCCTAAGTCAAGAACGGAGAGCAAAAGACAAAGGAAGACTAAAACTCGCAGGAAAAGCCCAAAAAAAGATAAGCAACTTTCATTTTTAATTCTTCCGAAGGAAACTTCCCATTGCGTAGTTTACTGTATATCTTTGTTTAAAAAAAGAAGAAGAAAATGCTTAAACAAAGATGAATGAGGCTAATGGAGTCAAATAATTGAGTGGTCAATATGCCACTCTCTCCTACTTTCCCAAAAACTAAGGATTAATCGGTACGCACATCACCAACCCGATCCATTGGCAGCAGATCTAAAGCCAGCCCACTGGTCTTGTCACGATGGCCAATACAAAGTAAAAGTATATTGCTATCAAATAAAACATCCATGATCTCGGTTCAAAAAATGAAGAGACTCCCCCATTAAAAATTCGATCATGGCTGCCGTCCCAGAGAAAATCTAGACTACATACCATTCGGAATGATGCAATGCCTTTGAAAAAAGATAAGTGCTACTCAATCGTCATTATTTCTGTATAAGTTATTATCTCCTCACTAGTTTTAATAATTTCCTTTTATTGCCATTATAAAATGCCAAGACACATAAAAAATAAGAATAGATATGTGGTAATAAAAGAAATTATATTCATTCAAAAGTACAGAGTAGACAGATAATGCTCTTTCTATGATTTACGTAAATAGCATTCTTGTTAATTGGCTTTCGTTCTTCTTGTCTGGAAAGGCACACGATTGAAACCACCTGCTTTTCCTCCCACAAAACAAAAAATAAAGACAAAAGAAAGGAAAAGAGAGGGCAAAAGAAAAAGGAGGAGAAGAAGAGAAGAAGGAGACTAATTACAGGGAGAAATGAAAAAGAAAGACAACAGGAAGAAATGAGGAAAAGAGCCTCGCTGCCACCTTGACCACTGCATCTACAACAAAGATTGCCTTTTATAGTAGTTCCCTGACAACAGAGCAATACCAAGATAAATAGAGAGAAAAGTACACATATGTATCCACAACTATGATCAGGTGAAAGCCCTACACCAGGAGAGAAGAGCTGTCGGGGCAGCAAATCGCATGACTTGCTAGCACAAGCCATATCTAAACAAGACAAGGGGTCTTTTCTGCATTCATCTTCCTAAAATGGTAAATTTGGTAATAACACGTAGAAAATCTAGAGGCCTCATAGTCAAACTCAAAAGCCAAAAAGCAATAGACATGAGGAAGCAGAGTTATGAGAAGAAACAAAAGGAGATAGTATGGAAAAAAAGAAAGGAAAGCCTTTTTATAGGCAACTCTAAATTTGCTTATAAGGCATTAATGAGGACGTCACGAGTCAAGAGCTCATTAATGCACGTCTAGAAACCGAAGCGTCAAAAGGAAAAATCAACTGTCAAAATGCGAGAAATGAGGCATCCGCCATTAAGTTAGGGAAATGAAAGAATGCTTGACAAATGACCCTTGGATGACTAACCGATCATAAGGTTGGCTCGAATGAGATAAGAATAGGGGATGAGTCAGTTGGCACACATAATCGAAAGCCCATTAGTCGCACTTACACCCCTCAAAAGCGCACTAGGCAAACACGAGGCAGATAACGACCTCATCAGGTAACTCCGCCTCCTCCTCAAAATATTGTTGTTTACAAATCTATTCCTACAGCAGATATAGGGAGAGCAGACAAAAAAGCTAGGGCTCTTAACTCATCAGTTGTTGAGCCCCCTGAGGAAAGGAAAGACGTATTAGCTGAAGTCCAAAGGGTCATTGGCAAAGGGAAATCAATAAAGCTTCTCAAACAGGTTGAAAGCAAAAAATAAAATTTATGATAAATAAAAGGCATTTCGTTGAATCAATTCCAGCCTAAGATTGATGTCTCTCTAATTTTGATCAATGAACCGTCCCGATCGATGTTTCAAAAAATGCCTTTCAAGGCTAATAATTCCAGCCCAAGGATGATGTCTCTCTAATTTCAATCGATAAACCATCTCGATCGATGTTTCAAAAAATACCTCTTAAGGCTAATCAATTCCAGTCCAAGGCTGATGTCTCTCTAATTTTGATCAACGAACCATCCCGATTGATGTTTCAAAAAATGACTCTCAAGGCTAATCAATTCCAGCCCAAGACTGATGCCTCTCTAATTTCGATCGATGAACCATCTTGATCGATGTTTCAAAAAATGCCTTTCAAGGCTAATCAATTCCAGCCAAAAACTGATATCTCTTTAATTTCGATCGACGAACCATCATGATCGATGTTTTAAAAAATGCCTCTCAAGACTAATCAATTCTAGTCCAATGCTGATGTCTCTCTAATTCTGATCGATGTATCATTCCGATCGATGTTTTAAAAATGCCTCTCAAGGCTAATCAATCCCAGCATCTCGAGGAAGATGTTTCTTCAATACTCGATCCACCACAGCTTGCACCTTACTAATTCTGAAGAAAAACACGGCCTCTTATAACTGACAAATCGCCTTGATTGACTCTGAAGTCAGAACATAAGGGATACCGTCAATAATAAAATTCAGCAAGCAATTTGGCCACGTAACTGCTACTTCGATCTCTCATCGAACTGTTTGGCGGGAGACATATGATAACACTCAAAAAAATAAAGCCAACAACCCAATAACATGGGAAGAAGCCCAGGAAAAAGCCTATTAAGATTCACCCAGTTGAGAAGGAAAATTCAAAAATTGAGGTTGTCCGATCGGACTAGATGTCTCACTGATAGAGTCTTAGACACGCCACTGTCCCATCACCGTTGGCTACAAAAATAGGCCATGCCCGCTGTAGAGTAGGAACACTGTTGCGCACACTGCTCCAAGCTCTCCCGGAGCTATAAATAACAGGTTCTTCCTTGAGAAAGAGATAAGCTCTTTCTCTCTCCTCCAGTAAATTAATCTCTCTATCTATCATTTTCTATCCCGATAGCTAACTTGAGTATCGGAGTGCTGAAACCCGGATTCACTGGGCTAAGCGTCTTTTGCAGGTTTTACATACGGAGATCCGATCGGAGTCAACCCGTTATTCCTCTAACTTATCTTTTACCTACTGCGGAACCAGGATCCTTGTTTCTACGAAAATTTAAGACTTATCAGTAAATTTTTTTTAAAATTAAAATTTGAACCAAATTCGCATAAAATTTTTAATTTTTTGTTAACCTACAAATGCTATATAAATAATTTTTTTTACCTAATTCACTGTAGTAATAGAAATTCATGATATTATAGTAAAAAAAAAAATTAAAAATGATCACAATGCTTATTGAGATTTATTATGAAAGCATGTCTCCTAGAGCCACAACACATGTACCAACATTTTATTAACAAATTAATTCAAATAACACATTAGTCCCATTGTTAGGTTTGACAAGATTTCAAGTGGACCCCACCTCACCCTTTGCTGTAGAAATGGCCTATGGAATCAAGCTTTCCAATTTCTCTCACGCGGACCCCATGGTCGAATCCGTTTCTGCCATCTGTGTGATCTAAGTACCCTAAATCCACCAATTCTTTACGAAACACACCAATCTTGTAAATAATGTTTCAAAAAATATTATTTAAGAAAAAGTCCCTAAATTTAGTATAATTATTTTTTTTTTTTGAAAATAACAACGATACATTTCTATAAAGCTCGCAAATTAGGTTAGTTCAATTGACACATTTGCATGATTTATATTTAATAAAATATAATTTTGTCCACCATCAAAATCCCACAATTTTTAGCCTATTTAATATATACTCTTTTGTTTGCAATTTTTTATCCTATTAATTAATATTAATAAATGCAATTGGTTTGAAATCGCCCATAATTATTGCATAATAATTTCAATTTTATTGCTCTCTTTGATTATTTTCAGTAATTTAATATGCATAAAATTATATTTTTCCTTTTGATATTTGAGGTTAATTTCATTCATGTTCACTAAATTTATGCCTAAATAATACAATCGTAACTAAATAATTTTTCATGACAAATTATATCGAAAAATTATTTAGTTATTATTGCGTTATTAGACTTAAATTGAGTGATTATAAGTGAAATTAACTTTTATATTTGCTATTTGGGAAAGAACAATATAGAATACCTAGTTGTGGAATTTGTGAATGTCTCTCACGTTTTTAATTTTATTTTAATTGCAACCCCAGTGGGATTACAAATTATAATCTATTGAAAACGAAATTTCATGTTCCTCGCCGTAGTTACTAACCGTACTCTACTATGAGTGCAACAAAAATATAATTGGACTTTTGGAGACTTTTTTATAAATAATATTTTTAAAATTTTTAGAGAAATAGGGTGTTTTAAATAAAAAGTATTTAAAGATTTGGAGTGTTTTCATTCCCATACCTAAGTTTTGCAAAAATGAAATAGCGAGGCCCGCAGAAAAAGAACTGTTTCATGTTCATTTCTACTAGAATTTCTTGAGAAAATGGAAACATCATATTTTAAAAAAAATATTTGTGTTGTTTGGCAGTAAAAAGAGGAGATATGAATATTGCACAAAAAGTAATATTTGAAAAACCAAAAGTTGACGTGAAGAGTGAACAAGCCAAATAAGAGCAAACAAACATAAGCTGTAAAAGGATTTTACTATATGTCCAATTTCAAAATTCCACTTCTTCTTCCTTGTAGGATGAAAAAAAAATATTCTGCAAAATTATTTTGAATTTAATTAATATATAATCTTTAATTTATCACTAAATTTCTCAGCAAAATATTTTTCATAATTTTTTTATGAAATCCTTATGTAAATTCAATTTTTTTTTTGCAATTTTACAATTAATTTTTTTATTAAATTACAATAATTTTTATAATATGCAATTTTACAATTAATTTTGAAATAATATATAATTTTTTTATTGTATATTACAATTAAACTTAGCAAAATTGATCAAAATCCAAAATTTAATCTTAATCCTTAAAAAAAATGATCCAAATCTAAATAAATATCTACTGGATCAACAAAAAATTAATCCATTTTATTTTTCAATTCAATTCAATCCAAGTCAAACAAATACCTATTAAATCAATTCAAAATCGATTTATTTTATTTTTTAACACATTGGATCAGTATACAATGAATTTATTTCAAAATTTCCAACTTATCCCTTTCTTGTTTTCATTTTTTTTGGGTTAAGGATGGTCTTGGATTTTCAAAATTATTGCTGCTGTCCCTCTCTGGCTTCCAATCATCGCCAGCCGTCGAACTTAGTTTAGAAGGGAAATAGGTTCAGGTTCATGGTATCTTACACATGGTTCTTATTTTCATTCTAAATAGATCTAATTTTTAGATTCTTATTTGGATTTGGGTTTTTTTTTGTTGATTTTTTCTTGAATTTGACTTGAATCTTAATATTTAATTTGGCTGCACGCCTTTGGGGTTGCTGGTCCATGGATGTCGACGACAATGAGGAGCATCGAATAGCGTAAATGCTGCTGATTTTTTTAGTGTTTCGATTTCGACGGCAAACCAGATGATGAGCCAAAACTACTTATCGTCACCGCCATTTGTATCTTTTGCATAGATTCAAATTCGTTCAATTCATTAAAATATTAATTTATTTATGAATTATATTTTTTGATATATTTATGATTTATCCATTAATGATCCTACCTCAATCCACCCAAACGCTCATTTACCACCTCTAAATTTAATTAATTTTTAATAATATATATAGAGTTGCCGTGTATTCTTTTTTATATGTGTGAATGGAAAAATAAATTCATACCTAATTCTCAAACTTATATATTGAAAGAAAATAAGCCATAAAAATATCACGAAATGTAATCATAAATACTTATCGTAGCACTGAATCATAATCGCCGAGATCGTCCTTCTTTTGCATCACCGGTATCGTTTTCACCCACGTCTTGCTATGTCTCAGGATGAGAATTTGAATTTACGAACTAAAAACCCCGACAAATAGAGAGAAACTATGCTGAATAATTTTGACAGAGTTTCGGTATGAAATTCTTTTATTCCTTACCAAGAATAGAATTCGTAGCCCTATTTATAGGGCTCTCATTAATGTAATTAAATATTCCTTAATAAGAAAGAATTAAATTTGACAGTTACAATATTTAGTATAGGAAATAATATCAATAATTAATATGTCAGTTACCTAAATTAAATTAGGTAACTGTCCATATTAATATCCTCTTAATTATGATAAATTCCTAATTAAGAGAAATCCAAATAAGGAACTAATTTCATATTAATATTATTTTCTGTTTCAATATTATCATGTATATATCAGGACCAATTTCTCGTGTCATGAGTTATAGATTTATCCCTATCGCACATCACGAAATGATTTTCAGTCATTCTCTCCTATCATACATGTAGATAGTTCGTGTGATCGATATACGTTGAGAATACTAGTGCTATACACCTGTTAGGGATATATAGCGTCTCGAGAAATAAGATTTTCTCATGATAGTATGCCAAACCCTAGATAGTTTTCTCACATTCGTTGTTTTATCTCATGATCTCATAAAAAATAATTTCGTGTTCACTATTGTGTCTCTACTTATAAAGACTACAATAGGTTAATCGGTGAACTACGAAACCACCAAATGTGATTGAAAAATATCTTTCCCATTTACTCTATCCCATTTGTCATAGTCCAACTCGCTTTTCTAGTTAGATTCGCAAAGCCGAAGTTTTTCCATGACCCTTTGGAGACTAACTAAGCTAGCCACACTGAACTACACTTTTGGTATAAGTTAAGGGTTTTAAGGGTTGGAAAATTAGGGTCTCACACTGGAAAAAAT
The DNA here is from genome assembly GCA_037975025.1 of Excoecaria agallocha. Lineage (NCBI taxonomy): Eukaryota > Viridiplantae > Streptophyta > Magnoliopsida > Malpighiales > Euphorbiaceae > Excoecaria > Excoecaria agallocha. The sequence goes on along the minus strand of JBBPFJ010000719.1, from coordinate 32,824 downwards.
TTGAAATCATTCACATAAGATTCCCTTTCCTTGGTTAACTTAAGCACACATGGTATGATGCATGTGTTATGGTGTTCTCTCTTTTTCTTTAAAGGTGTGCACATCTTATTATTTAATACCATATAGAAGCATAAAGTTGTAATGCACCAAAGCATCTAACTTTAGTCCACTTCCTTAAGGACTAATTCTAGCTTTTTGGACAGAATACGATAGTTACATTTAACATATCATCGGATCATTCTTAATCCTATTTTGAATCTTAATCCAAAGAACACAACCTCATGTGTGTCTTTATCTCGCACATCAACAAGACTTATTTTGTAATTCCTGCAAGACGATACTTTTATTTTGAATAGGTTCTCGAAACTCACTTTATGTCCAAAAATCACCTCATATTAGACTTTGTTAACTTATTAACAAAACTAATGTAAACACTCGTGTGAGTGGGTTAATTTTCTGTTTGACATGCTTTATCTTATAACCGTAAATGTTCACATATAAAAATTCACACTCATGTATTGCCAATAATGAACTCAATTATTATTATTCATAAATAATAATGTCAAGATATTACTGTATAAATCAAATCTTACGCAAATCCTGGGACCTAACATGTCTCTCAAACACATCTTTTGATACAGATTTATTTAAAGGATCTGCTATCATATTATGTGTAGAAATATACTAAAAGTTCGCTTCTCCTCGTGCAACAATGTCTTTAGTCTATTGATACTTAATGTCGATATGCTTTGTCCTATTATGAAATTTCGAATCTTTAATGTAAGCTATTGATGATTGACTGTCACATATTCCTCTAAGGCAATTACATTCAGATGGTCCATAAACCGTTTTAACCAAACTGCCTCTTATACTACAGCTGAGGAAGCGATAAATTCTACTTCCATTATCGAAAGGACTACACAGGTCAGTTTTTTGCTACTCTATGAAATGGCACCTTTGCCTAGAAATAAAATATAACCTGATGTGGATTTTCTTTCATCCACATCTCCTCCCCAATCAGTATCCATATATCCTTTCAAATGTAGATCCTTTCCTTGATAGCAGAGAGAATAATTTGCGATATCTTTGAGCTATCTAAATATCCTTTTTACCGCCTTTCAATGTGTTTTGATATCTACTCACCATGCCCACAGCATAGCATATATTAGATCTAGTATACAACATTGCATACATCAGACTTTTCACGACACTGGCATATAGAACGTTCTTCATATGTTCTATCTACTCTTCTATCTTAGGATACATGCTTTTGCTAAGGGACTGATTCTTAGTAATGGGGTTGTCTATAGGCTTACAATTTTGCATATTAAAACGTTCAACAACTTTATTGATGTATGTCTCTTGAGACAGTGACAATAATCTTCTCGAGCGATCCCTTGAAATCTTAACTCCAAGGATATAATCTGCTTGACCCATGTCTTTCATCTTAAAGTTGGATGACAACCAATCTTTGATAAGATTTACATATTTTTTGTCATTTTCTGCTATGAGTATGTCATCTACATACAATGTTAAAATGACAAACTTATTTTTTGAGCTTTTGAAATAAACACAACGGTCTTCATCAATCATGTTGAACTCATTTGACATGACTGCTTCATGAAATCTTAAATACCATTATCTCGAAGACTGCTTTAGGCCATAAATTGATCTCATCAATCGGCAAATCTTATGTTCGCTATCTTCTTCGATGAAACTTATAGGTTGTTCCATATAGATTTATTCTTTTAATTCTCCATTAAGGAAAGCAGTCTTTACATCCATTTGATGTAACTCTAGGTCCAAACTAGCCACCAAGGCTAGAATTAACCTTATTGACGTAAATCTAATAACAAGTAAAAAAGTCACCTCATAGTCAATTCCTTCCTATTGTGTAAACCTTTTAGCGACTAGCCGAGCCTTGTATCTTTCGATATTGCCATAAGCTTTTTGCTTTATTTTAATAATTCACTTATTCCCAATTGGTTTGCGTCCTTTAGGTAGATCAATCAGTTTCCAAACATGGTTTGACCTTATGGAAGCCATTTCTTCTTTCATTGTCTTAATCCATTTATCTTTAGCTAGGCATGAGAGAGCTTCTTTTATATTTTTAGGCTCATCATTTTCTTATGGTGTAATAAAAAAAAGCCCCGTTCGTACCTTCGATCTCAAATCGTCGATTCGAAACACTTTTCCTTTTAGATTTTTGAGGTTTCGAATCTTGATAAATATATCTCATATATTCATCGTAGTTCGGAATGCTCCCACTAGGATTAAGCTCTATGCTCCTACTCAAATAAGGATCCTGAATGTCCATACTACCACTGGAGTTAGGCATGCTCATCCTTTCACTGGAGAATGGATCCCGAATATCCAGACCGTTAAGAAGAGAGTCTTGACCTTCTTTATCAATTTTTCCCACTCGGATGGAGAGATCTGGATAGTTCATCTTCTTGAGTTTCATAAAAAGTAAAGTATTGACTTACTTTGCCTAACTTTGGAAACTCATTTTCTAAAAATACGTCTTGTGATTCAAATTCTGTTACTGAGCCATTCGCTTGCTCACCCATGAACACGTTTCCTTTTGATACATCAGAATATCGTATAAAAATACTCTTTTTACCTCTTAGTCCTAATTTACCAAATTTATTCGAGGTATCATAGACATAAGCAGCACAACCATAAGGGTGTAAATAACTCAGGTCAGGTTGCCGACCAGTTCACAACTCATAAGGAGTGAAAACAATAGATTTGGAGGGCACACGGTTTAGAACATATGTGACCGTTAACAAAGCATCTCTCCAATAGGAGATAGGCAAATTTGCTTGAGCCATCATCAAACGTACCATGTCTAAAAGGGTTCTATTTTTCCTTTCTACAACACCATTTTGTTATGGAGTTTGAGGAATAAACAACTGATGCTCTATCCGTTTTTCATCACATAACGCTTTAAATTCATTAGAAAGATATTCTCGATGATGGTCGATTTTTAAAGCTTTAATTTTCTTATCCAATTGATTCTCAACAAGATTCATAAAAGTTTTAAAGCAACTCAATGCTTCAGACTTGTGAGAAATCAGATAGATTTGACCATACCTGGTATAGTCATCTATAAAAAGTGATGAAATAATAAGCCCTATGTCTTGCCTTAACATTTATCGGACCACAGACATATAAATGAATTAATTGCAAAGGAATTGAGGCTTGGATTCCTTTTCTGAATAGTTTTCTCACTAGTTTTCCTTACAAGTAATGCTCACATGTAGGCAATTCAATCTCATTTAAATCACCTAACAAATGTACCTTAGCTAATTGACGCATTCGATCTTGCCCGATATAGTTCAATCTAGCATGCCATAATTTTACGTTATCCTCATACGTATTTGAAAAAGAACATATTAAAGAAAAACTAGTTTTATTAGAATAATCAGGATCAACATCCATAATTATAAAATTGTCCGAAACAAAAGCAGAATCATAAAAAATATCATCCAAAAATAGGTCAACCTTATCATCCTTAAAATGCAGAACAAACCCAAGTTTCATTAAAGTTAAAACAGAAACTAAGTTCCTACGAATGTTAGGAGCTTAAAGCACATTGTGTAGGAGTAGAGTTCGGCCTTCACACAAGACTAGTCTGTATATGCCAATCCCTAAGACTGCCACTTTGACATTGTTGCCTACATAAATCCACTTTGCTCCAGTAGTTACTCGTCGAAACTCAACAAAGACATCTGACCGGATTCTAGCAAGTGTACTAGATCGGCTTAGTAATATAGGGAAATAAAATTATGACCCAAAATATCGAACCCAAAGGAAACTTGTGCTTGCATGTGCTATTTCAATTTCAAAACAAATTTTGTGTGTAAAGAGAGAAGAGAAATCCCAAAGTTGTGATGATTTGAAAACTAAGTTAAAATGATTGCAAAGCCTAAAGTAAATAAGAGATCTATTTGAAAACAAGTAAATTGAATGAGTTAAAAATCAATGATAAAAATAAATTTCACTAAAGGACTATCCACCTTAACAAGTATTGCTATGACTTAATTAAACAAAAACATACAAGTGATCATGGAAAATTCAGTTTATTAAACCCAAATAACTTTGTTCAAGATTATTATTCAAAGTATTAAATTCCCTTATTCAGAACAATTCAAAACTTAGCATAAAGAACTGAATCAAGTTTCCTAGATGTCTATTAAAACCTTTTTCAAGAGAATTAACTTCCACCTATTCTTGGTTAAACTTTTCTTAATCTTAACTCACTCAAATTAACACATAATTATAGTTTATTCAGATTATACCATGTATTAATCCAACTAAATCAACCTAAGAGCATGCAAATCATTACTCAACTTAAACCAATTAATTAACCAATTCTTAATCAAGTTAATAATTAATTCAATATTGAGAAAAGACAAGACTATTTTAAGAACCAAGAAATAATCAACTTGTATTAAAATTTAAGAACAAACTCAAGTCATGTCAATACAAGTCAAGAATTCAATTATCCTTTAGCAAAAGTAAAGAAAACTACTCACAAGACATTCTTGAAAACTAAAAACAACGTTTTGGAAAAATTGTAAAAACAACAAATGTAAAAACTAAAACAAGAAAGCTTAAAACTAATTCTAAGGCTTGATGATGATGAATGATGATTCTCCCTTTCTTCTGTGTTTTGGACTGCTATTTATAGGCAAAAGAAGACATGGATTCCTTTTTAAACTCTGAAAACCAAAAAGGAAGTAATTTCTGCTCAAAATAGGAAGTTCGTAAATCCTTCGCGCAATTGGAGAATCAAATCACGTGACCACGCCTCACTCTTCCTTATTCTTCACATGGCCACGCCTTATGTAAGTCTCCTTCCACACGTGGCCACGTGATTTCTTGTGTACGTGCTTCATATGTCTTCTTCAATTCTCCCTTTCACGTGGCCATGTATTTTTACTCCTTAATTTTTTCTTTCACTTCACATGGCCACGGCTTTCTCAAACTTGTTCTTCACGTGGCCACGTGTGAATCTCTTCAAGAATTCACGTGGTCACGTTTCAGGGCTCTGGAATGGACGCCAACTTTTCTTGCATCAATTCTTCAAATTTGTACTTTTGGCCCTAAACTTTGCCCTTTTTACACTTTAAGCCCTTTTATATCAAAATAAACCTGAAAATCAAACAAAACACAGAATTAACCTTAAAATTATAAATATTAACAAATTAACTCTAAATCAACCTAAATCAAACCAAAACAACTGAATAAATAAACTAAAAATATATTAAAAACTATAAATAATTCACACTTATCAAATACCCCACACTTAAACCTTGCTTGCCCTCAAGCAAATTAGAACAAACCCTCCTTCAAAACCATCAAACTTGAATAAAGCCTTGCAATTTCAAAACCAAACTTAGCATTTTAACAAAAGCACTCAATATAAACTCTAAATAGATTAACTTCAACAAGAGAATATAAACTAGTTTCCTTGAGTGTGTGCAAGAACAAATCATTTTAAGCAATTTTGAAAACCAAAATATCAACACAACTAAGTAATGAAGTATAGAATATATGAATGCATAAGCATACAATCGGTTTCGTGCTTGAAACTCTAGAAATACAATAGGCCTCTCCTTTAGCACCGAAACCCTTAGGTCATCTCCACTAAACAACTCAAATCAAACTTAAAATCACATAGGTCTTACAAAGGTTGTAATGGGGCTAAGGGTATGTTTATCAAAGAATGGATAAAAGATAGTCAAAATGAATATAGCCACTCTACGACCAAATAGATTACAAACACCCCAATAACTTTAAACAATACAAATTCAGCTCATCCTTGCCTTGATTCCAAACTTTTCTTTATGCTCCTTTACCAAGAAGTCATTATTTTTTTATTTTTCCTTGTACTACCCCACACTTAACTTTTTTTCATATTTGCTAATTCTCTTTTTCTTTCTTTTTCTTCTTTTTATTTTTCAAATATTCTTTTTTTTTTCTTTTCTTTTCTTTCTCTCTTCTTTTTCATTTTATTGAACTAGCATTCACAAGTTAACATCAAGGTAATATAAGGTCTATTTTCATTTGACTTCATCAATAACTTTGAAACTTTCTCACTACACCCAACAAAACTTTATTCTTTTCATGCATCCATTTAATCCTAAAGTGGCTAATTCCATAGGGTGAGATAAAAGCTTTTTAGGTTATATGGTTAAAATATTAAGTGTAACAAGAAAATATTAATGGTACGCCTTAAGCATACCCTTATAGGCTCAAAATGGTTTAACAAAAGATAGATTTATCAAGGTAGGACATAAGTCTTTTAAAAGAGTTTATCAAGAAAATTGTTGCCTAGATCATTTTCTAAGATATTTGAGTTGTTCATATGCTTTGAAGGGTGATGAGGAAGGTTCTAGTGTTCTAAATTTTCTTACTTCACTACTTCATTGCATTGAGTTTTTTCTAAGTCAAAAACTGGTCTAAGTGCTTTTAAGAATTTAGAAACTAATAAATATTTATCAAGTTGAAGATTAATCCATCCAAAGACATATTAAACAACATAAATGTTCTCTTGCTAAGCAAAGGTCAAAAACATGCATACTCCATATTCAAGTTCAAAGTGTTCAAATTTTGAAGTTAACTAGGGCAAACTAAGTTTTCATGCAAATTAAATGAAAAGAGTGAACTACATAAGTCTTTAATACGTTTTACAAACTCAAACAAAACAAAAACAAAACAAAACAAAATACAAAATAACAAAATAACAGAATTTTGATTCATGAAAAAAAAATAAAGTTGAAGAAAAACTTCCTGAAAAGAGGCTACCCCCTCCTCAAAACATTGCTGTCCACAGCAAATGATGATCTATTCTGGTGGCGGTGGTGGTGGAGTCATGGACACGGAAAGAGTGAAATGAACTGAAAATGAAGAAGAAGTGAAGAAACATGAAGTGTTTATAAAAGAGGGGAACTTTGGACGTGGCCACGTGAATTGCAGTGAAGACATACACGTGGTCACGTGTAGGTATATGGCCTCTTCATTTTCTAACCCGTGGCCACGTGGATTCTTATAGAGAGACCACACGTGGTCACGTGTATTTTAGGAAACTAAGGCAGCGGAGCAACCCGTGGCCATGTGTTGTTTTGCTTATAAAATACCCGTGGTCACGTGTGTGGAAGTGAAGTGTGATACTTAGCAACCAGTGGCCACGTGATGGCAAAGGAAGAGCCACACGTGGTCACGTGTTCATGTATTTTCCTGCCTTTCTTTCTTCATTTTTGAAACACAAATACACAAAACTCTTCTTTCAATGCAATTTTTTTTTTCAATTTTTAAGTTTTGAAAACACTAACTCATCTCTAGGAAAAACATATCTTCTTTTAAAAACATTGCTTTACTCATTCTTTTCATGAATCAAAACACACAACCATAAAAAAAAAATATGAACACTTAACTAAAACTCAATTATAAAATGAAGAGAGAGAAAGAATAGAAGTTCTGAGTTTTTAAAGTCTCCAGCTAGACTTTCCAAACCGTTTTTTAAGTATCTTTAAGAACCATGGTTGCTTCAGCAACCTCTTGTTGTCCAATTTGGTATGGTTTAAGTCGCTTTGATTTCAGCTTTCGTTTGATCTTTTCTTTATAAACTGCTGCATTGTCATATAACCATCCTTTAATTTTGTCATGTTCATTGAACCTTCATTGAGTTTGCACTATTGGCTTAAAATTATCTTCTTTGGGTGTATGATGTGTGCAATAATTGGAGCTAATCCCTTTTAAGTCGGACGTTTCCCAATTAATTTCTCCTATGTGTTTCTTGAGGATTTCAATGAGCATTTCTTCTTCCAACCCTGTCAATAAAGATGAATTAATTATTGTCTTAGCATTATCATTTAGAAATATATAATTCAAATGAGATGGAAGTAATTTGAGTTTAGAATCTCCCTTAGGAGGGGATGGTTCATCCTCCAATTCATCATGTTCACTGTGCTCTTGTTCCAGAATTTGTATCAGCTTCATCTCTTTTGCTTCTAACTCTTCCATTTCCTTGGGATGCATTAAGCAACTTTGAAGCTCATCATTGAGAATGATTTCCTCTTGTTTTGCGTTGACACATTCTTGAATTTCATCAACAAAGCAAATGGACTCTTCAAAATCATATGAGGGGTATTTTAAAATTTTATTAACATTGAAACTCATCTTCTCCTCGTTAAATCTTAAAGTAACGGTTTGTCCATGGACATCAATTAAAGCTCTTGCTGTGTTCAAGAATGGCCTCCCTACAATTAAAGGCACTTTTCTATCCTCTTCCATGTCCATCACCATAAAATCTACTGAAAATATAAAATTCCCTACTTTAACCAATAAGTCTTCAATGATTCCCTTTGGCCTTTTCACCGATCTATCTGCCAATTGAAGCGTCATTCGGGTTTCCTTCAAATCACCTAGATTCAATTTCCTGCAAATTGAATAAGGCATTAGATTAATACTCGCACCCAAATCACATAAAGCATTGCCAACAAAATTTCCCCCTAATTCACAAGGCAATGTAAAACTACCTGAATCTTCCAATTTTTCAGGAATTTTATTGGTTAATATAGCACTACAATTACCGGATAATTGAACTGTTCCTATTCCTTCTAGTTTTTTCTTATTAGTACACAATTCCTTCATGAATTTAGCATATTTAGGCATTTGTAATAAAGCCTCAGCAAATGGTAAGTTTATATGTAGCTTTTTAAACATGTCTAAAAATCTACTTAATTGTTCATTTTGTTTCTCTTTCCTAGCTAGAACCGGAAATGGCAATTGAGATTCATCAAGAACAGTGGATACAAGCTTTTCTTTACCTTTACCCTTCTTAATCGTAGGAGGTGCTCTTTGATTATTTTCAGAGTTAGGAACACTTACCTCCGTTGTCGATTCCACCTTTTCAGAAGATTTCTTACCAAGTTCAGTCTTTTCTAACTCTTTCCCACTCCTTAAAGTGATTGCTTTGGCTTCCTCCTTTGGGTTTCGGTCTACATTAGATGGAAATGTCCCTTGAGCCCTGTTAGATAAAGAACTAGCAAGTTGCCCCATTTGGTTTTCTAGGTTCCTAATGGATGCCTCTTGGTTTCTCATCCAAATATCTTGTGACTTCCATCTAGCATCTTGACTAGCTAAAATGGAGTTTTGGGAAGCCATAAAATTTGCAATCATTTCCTCAATATTAGATTTCTTTTCTTGTGGAGTGGGAGGTTGAGTTTTTTGAAAACCGGGTGGTTGGTGGTATGCTTGTGAAGGATATTGATTTGGATAATGAGGTGGAGCTTGGTTTTGGTATGGATATTGATTATTGAAAGCTTGATTGTGGTTGAATTAGGGTCTAGGATTGGGATTAGAAGAAGATCCTTGATTACCTTCCCTCCATGAAAAATTTGGATGGCTTCTCCATCCCGCATTGTACGTATTGCTATATGGATTCAAGGCATTGACTTCTTCCATCATATTCTCAGCATTCTTCATTCCCATATGTCCCGAAATTTCTGCATAAGAATCAACTTCATTAGACAACATAGAGATATTTTTAGATTTGAGCTCATTAATTTCTTTTAAATGTCTTTTTTCCATTAATTCCAATTGAGCTTTTAACATTGCAATTTCATCAACATTATGAACTCCCTGTTTCTTTTGAGTTGCTCTTGAGCTTGCCCATTGAGCATCATTGGTGGCCATCTCATCAAGGAGTAGAAATGCATCTTCGGGAATTTGATTCATGAAGCTTCCATTGGAGGCTGCATCTAGCAAAGATCTTGTTGATGGATGAGCACCTGCATAAAAAATATGCATCAGTTGAAAAATAGGAACTTCATGATGAGGGCAACTTTTTAAGAGTCTTCTAAATCTTTCCCAAGCTTCATGAAATGGCTCCTCATAAAACTGCTGAAAATCACTAATTTGTTTCCTAATGAGGGCGGTTTTAGTAGGTGGGAAAAACTTGCAAAGAAATTTCTCTTGCATTTGTTGCCAAGAATGAATAGATTGATTTGGTAGCATTTGAAGCCAATCTCTAGCTTTTCCTATTAGGGTGAATGGAAAAAGTTTCAACCTAATTGCATCAGTCGATACATTAGGAATTTGCACAGTGTCACTCACTTCTAAAAACATATCCAAATGTTGTGCAGGATTCTCTATATCCGAACCCAAAAATTGGTTTCTTTGTACCATAGTGATGGTAGCAAGTTTAATCTCAAAGGGTTGGTGGTGAGGGATTTTAATAGTTCTATGCTCTTCATTCCACCTAGGAATAGCATAATCCCTTATGGTTCTAGGTCGATACCCATTTCCGGGAGCTTGATGGGGTATGTGTTGCTCTTCTATCCTAGGCGGTGGATCATTCATAGGTTGTTCAATTTTTGGGTCGTTCATATTGCCTCTTCTGTTCCTATGGAATGTCCTCTCAATTTCAGAGTCTAATGGCAAGATGGGGTTGTCTCTCACCATAAACCACTAATCAACCAAAAAGAAAATAAGAAAAGAGATGGAAAAGAGAAGAAAACACACAAAAATCACTTTAAAATCAAAGTAAACAAACAAACGCCAATGTGTTCCTCGGCAACGGCGCCAAAAACTTGACCGGTATCTAGCAAGTGTACTAGATCGGCTTAGTAATATAGGGAAATAAAATTATGACCCAAAATATCGAACCCAAGGGAAACTTGTGCTTGCATGTGCTATTTCAATTTCAAAACAAATTTTGTGTGTAAAGAGAGAAGAGAAATCCCAAAGTTGTGATGATTTGAAAACTAAGTTAAAATGATTGCAAAGACTAAAGTAAATAAGAGATCTATTTGAAAACAAGTAAATTGAATGAGTTAAAAATCAATGATAAAAACAACTTTCACTAAAGGACTATCCACCTTAACAAGTATTGCTATGACTTAATTAAACAAAAACATACAAGTGATCATGGAAAATTCAGTTTATTAAACCCAAATAACTTTGTTCAAGATTATTATTCCAAGTATTAAATTCCCTTATTCAGAACAATTCAAAACTTAGCATAAAGAACTGAATCAAGTTTCCTAGATGTCTATTAAAACCTTTTTCAAGAGAATTAACTTCCACCTATTCTTGGTTAAACTTTTCTTAATCTTAACTCACTCAAATTAACATATAATTATAGCTTATTCATATTATACCATGTATTAATCCAACTAAATCAACCTAAGAGCATGCAAATCATTACTCAACTTAAACCAATTAATTAACCAATTCTTAATCAAGTTAATAATTAATTCAATATTGAGAAAAGACAAGACTATTTTAAGAACCAAGAAATAATCAACTTGTATTAAAATTTAAGAACAAACTCAAGTCATGTCAATACAAGTCAAGGATTCAAGTATCCTTTAGCAAAAGTAAAGAAAACTACTCACAAGACATTCTTGAAAACTAAAAACAACGTTTTGGAAAAATTGTAAAAACAACAAATGTAAAAACTAAAACAAGAAAGCTTAAAACTAATTCTAAGGCTTGATGATGATGAATGATGATTCTCCCTTTCTTCTGTGTTTTGGACTGCTATTTATAGGCAAAAGAAGACATGGATTCCTTCTTAAACTCTGAAAACCAAAAAGGAAGTAATTTCTGCTCAAAATAGGAAGTTCGTAAATCCTTCGCGCAATTGGAGAATCAAATCACGTGGCCACGCCTCACTCTTCCTTATTCTTCACGTGGCCACGCCTTATGTAAGTCTCCTTCCACACGTGGCCACGTGATTTCTTGTGTAAGAACACACGTGGTCACTTGCTTCATATGTCTTCTTCAATTCTCCCTTTCACGTGGCCATGTATTTTTACTCCTTAATTTTTTCTTTCACTTCACATGGCCACGGCTTTCTCAAACTTGTTCTTCACGTGGCCACGTGTGAATCTCTTCAAGAATTCACGTGGTCACGTTTCAGGGCTCTGGACTGGACGCCAACTTTTCTTGCATCAATTCTTCAAATTTGCACTTTTGGCCCTAAACTTTGCCCTTTTTACACTTTAAGCCCTTTTATGTCAAAATAAACCTGAAAATCAAACAAAACACAGAATTAACCTTAAAATTATAAATATTAACAAATTAACTCTAAATCAACCTAAATCAAACCAAAACAACTGAATAAATAAACTAAAAACATATTAAAAACTATAAATAATTCACACTTATCAACATCTCGATCCCTTATCACAGGGTCTGTTGCTCCTGAATCAACCACCCATAAAGGATGAAGTTCAGTTAAAAATACAGAACTTGATACACAAATTTCACTCACTCTTGAGTTGGAATAGTTTACCTATTTGGGCACACTGCAATCTTTTGTATAGTTTTCCTTCCGCTGACAGTTGAAATACTTCACCCTGAAAATGTTCACTTTCTTTTTGTCTTTAGACCCTTTTTCGTTCTGCTTAACTTTATGGTTTTTAGGCTTTTGAGCCCTTTCTTTGCCTTTTCCATAGAAGCTCCTCTTCTTGTTCTGGTTTGACCTTTTCTTACCAGAACTGGAGTGTGCCATATGCAGTTCGGCATTAACCTTAATCGATGCTAAACGGTCTTCTTCCAACTCCAAATCTCTAGTGACAGCCTTAAATATCTTAATGCTATTCATGTGAGTCATTTGCATTTTTATGTACTCCTAACTCCTGGGCAAATATCGGATGACAGCCTGAACCTTTTGCTTGTTAGTCAACTTATGACCTGCATCACTAAGCTCGCAAATCATATTCTCTATCTCTTGGAGATGTTTCCACATTGAATAATCAGGCCTCTTCTGATATGTATCAAATTTGATCGTTAAAGATCAGAGTCTAGTTAGAGACACTCCTCCAAACTTCTCCCGCAATACGACCCATAGATCCATTGCATTTTGATATGAGCGAAATTGCATGGTGATATCATCTTCCATTGCACTTAGAAGGATAATACGAGCAATAGAGCTCTTCTTTTTCCATGTTACATAAGCTACTTGATCTTGCTTATGCTGAGTAGAAGTGCCATCCTCAAGTTCAGTCATTACTGAATTTAAGGTTTCTAGAGCCTCTTGCTCCTCAAGCACATATTGGATTTTCATACTCTAGATTTCATAGTTGTCGCCATTCAATTTCATATCTTTGTTCAATCAGCAACTATGGATTTGGAAGCCATTTAGATCCTCTGATAAAAAATAGAACTTATGTTGCATTTATTAAGAAGAATATGACAATACATGTTATTTACTATGCATCTGAAATTAGATTCTAATAAAGTTATCTATTAGGCTTAAAATCAAAAAAGTTACTATCAGTATCTAATTACCCTCTAAGTCCTAATGTCTAACCTTACAGATTAAAATTTCATGCATAGTAAATTTGATTTATTGGAAATTAAGTTCCCTAACTTAATCGAGGATATTATGTGTATAAGATAATTAAGCCTTAACTTAATAATCAAGCAACTATTTTACTTATAAAATATTGCATGGCAAATAATATTAAAATAAACACATTCATCATAAAAATTATAAGCCACTACAATATCCAAATTCAAAATAAACACATTTATTATAAAGTCTAATAAATCCAAAAGAAGACACAAATATCTCATCTCAAAACAAAAATTAGAAAACAAAATTCCTAACATAAAAGTCCGCAAAAAAATTATGACACTTATGTCAAAACAAATAAAATAATCAGAATCCCGATGGATCCAACACCATCCTAGTTACTGGAACTGTCATTTTGACCATACTCATTAACTGAAGGGGTACTCTATATGTGTAATTAGTAAACCATAGGCGATTCACTATACGCCCACTTCTGAGCACCATCTCAGATGGAGTATTGCTCTTGTACACTCCTTATTTCGCTACCTTGTATAAAAACTTAATTATAAAATCTTTATAATTTTCTTGCCAGCACTCAACAAATAAGTTCTAGAGTTCCACAAAGTAGCTAAAAGATTCACACATCACATCATAAAGTAACTTATGATTTCACCCCCTGTCCAGGCTACCAACCCAAATATAGTCTTGCATCTTTCTATGCATTTTGACTATATGATGTCTAATAGCATAAATATCATAACTCCTTGCCTTCTTGTGAAATCTCATGTTGTGGACCTCACACACTTATACATTGGCCAAAGTAACTCCTTGAGGAGTATGTGAAATCAAGGGTGTCCTTATCATCGTCATATATGTTACACATAATAGTATAAAAGAATTGTTAGTACACTCATGTACAAACAAAAATTGATTGAAACTCATTTCAATCAAATATAAGGATAAAATTCACATAATTAATTTTCAAACATATTTGAAAATTAAAAAAGGTAGAAAAAACTCAATTTTCTTAAATTTTCACAAATATTTAAACTAAATAATTAATAAAAAATAATTTTGTAACTCAAAAACTTTTTTAAAAATCACCAAAAAATCAGAAAAAATAAGAAAAATAAATTTTAAAAAAATTGGCCAAAAATGGTGGTTGGAGGAGCCTTTACGCGCCTACACGCACCGGTGAGAATGGGCCTCACGTGTCCTACGTGCAATAGAGGAACCATATGCCGGCTAAGGGCCCTGCCACGCGGTGTGACCCCACTGGGCCACGTGGCGGGATAATGCAACACGTGGCGACCACTCATTGGTTCATGTGTATGCCACGTGGACATACTGAACCGACAAACATGACACGTGGCATGAACGCAAATTGCCACATGGCAACCAGACACAAATCCACGTGTCAACACGTGGCATGACTCAACAAGCCACGTGTCTAGACCCACTTGCCATATGGCTGCACCGCAGGTTGCCACGTGGATGCCAGGTGTATGACACGTCCAGCCGTGTGGTAGCCCCTTGCCACATGTCAGCCCCACAGGCTGCCATGTGGTGACACGTGTAAACTTCTGGTTGGTCCCACATGACACTAAAATGGACCCCCACTGCCACATCAGCTAATACGTGGCACTTCACCATGACGCCACATATCGCCCCTACTGGGCCATGTGGTTGAGTGACATCTCACTCAGCGCGCGTGGCTTGCGCATGCTGGAGACTTGCCCTTTGTCATGCGCCCAGCACACAGGTGGCGCGTGCAGTCCATGCACTGCCTTTCCGGTGGTTTTAGGCTGCTGGATTTTTTCTAGGGATTTTTGGGGTCTCTAAGTCTAATGGTATGGTCAAAAATAAAAAATTTCCACTAAAAATATTTATTAAGGACTTTTAATTAATTATATAATTTTGGTGTCAAAAAAATAAAAAATAGACCAGAATTAAAAAAAAATAAAACATACAGAACAGATCTGAAGAGCATATTAATCAACATATCTGAATTTTCACAAAAAATACAGATCTAAATATAAATCATACCGGAATGCAAAAATATGGCTCTGATACCAATGAAAGAAAATAAGCCATAAAAATATCACGAGATGTAATCATAAATACCTCTCATAGTGCCGAATCATAAGCGTTGAGATCGTCCTTCTTTTACATCACCGATATCGTTTTCACCCACGCCTCGCTATGCCTCGGTATGAGAACTTGAATTCACGAACTAAAAACTCCAGCGAATAGAGAGAAAATATGCAGAATAATTTTGATAGAGTTTGGGTATGAAATTCTTTTCTTGCTTACCAAGAATAGAATTCGTAGCTCTATTTATAGGGATCTCATTAAGGTAATTAAATATTGCTTAATAAGAGAGAATTAAATTTGACAGTTATAATATTTAGTATAGGAAATAATATCAATAATTAATATGTCAGTTACCTAAATTAAATTAGGTTACTGCCCATATTAATATCCTCATAATTATGACAAATTCCTAATTAAGAGGAATCCAAATAAGGAACTAATTCTATATTAAGATTATTTCCTGTTTCGATATTATCATGTATATATCAGTCCAATTTCTCATCTCGTTAGTCATAAGCGTATTCCTAATTTCTTTATATATATATATATATATATATATATATATATATATATATATATATATATATATATATATATATATATATATATATATATATATATATATATATATTCTTTTATTGAATATTAAAAACTACTTCATTCATTGAACTCTGTCTATGTGCATTAATATTTCTATTTTTTTTCACCATTTCTATAATTCAAACTTTCATATTGAATCTCTTTTGGTGAAACTCGAATTTGAATGAGCTTGAAAGATGCTGTAGTTCTCAACTATTAGGCCACGTCTTGTTTTTTTGAGCGCAATATTCTATCGGTTATAACTTATAAATCAAGTTATGAATTATTTGATAATTTAGGCGCTTTTTGTAAATATTCCCTAGTTTCTCTTTAAATATCTATTTTAATAAGTATCAAGAAAATAATTAAAATATTTTAATATTTTAAAATATCTCAGTAATTAATTAAATTATATTTTATTAATTAATATAAAAAAATTGTGACCACGAACGTAGAAATACATTTAAAATTTTAAAATTAAAATAAAATAGAAAAGAGTATTAAATTTTTGATTGAATTCTAACAAATAATGTTGTTTTTTTATAATATGAAATTTTACAATTAATTTTGAAATAATATACAATTTTTTTATTGTTGTAATTTAAAAAAAAACTAATTGTAAAATTGCAAAAAAAAAATTCAATTTACATAAGGATTTTCAAGAAAAATTATGAAAAATATTTTGATGAGAAATTGGGAGAAATTTAGTGATAAATTAAAGATTATATATTAATTAAATTCAAAATAATTTTTTCATCCTATAAGTAAGAAGAAGTGGAATTTTGAAATTGGCCATACAGTAAAATCTAAGGGTGCAAAAAAAAACCGAAATTTAGGTTAACTGAAAAATCGATTCAAAATCAAACAAAAAATTTAGGTTTATGATTTTTACTTTAAAAAATTGGTAGTTAACCGAATCGAACCGTTAACCGATATATATATATATATATATATATTATAAATTATATTTTAAATTTTATACTTATATTTTTTAATATTTATGTAATTTATAAATATTATGATATATAATTTTCTAAAATATTATTAATTAACATATTTTTACTAAATAAACATTAAAATTATCTTCTTCTTCTTCTTCTTCTTCTTATTATTATTATTATTATTATTATTATTATTATTATTATTATTATTATTATTATTATTATTATTATTATTATTATTATATATGCATAATTAACACTCTATTATTAGTTTCATATTGAATATATTTAATTCTTATAATTAATTATGAAAATTTTATTTTTATTTTGATTTTTTAATGAATATTGCATTTAATATGTATTTTTTTTATTTCTAAAGCATTTTTAACTATTAAAAACAATATTACAAATTGTATAATTTATTAAATTTATATATTAAATTTTTTTAGTAGTTAGTCAATAAACTGATTCGAAAAATTGAGTTAAAAACTAAAGTTAATATAACAGTTGACCGAAATTAATGGACTGATTTAATAAATTTGTTAATGGACCAGCATGATCACCCATAGTAAAACCCTTTTATATATGGCTTATGTTTGTTTGCGCTCATTGGGCTTATTCATTGTTCACGTCGGCTTTTGGTTCTTCTAATATTACTTATTGTGCAATATTCATATCTCCTTCTTTTACTGCCAAACAACACAAATATATATATATATATATATATATATATATGGTGTTTCCATTTTTGGAAGACATTACAGTAGAAATGAACATGAAACAGTCCTTTTTCTGTGGGCTCCACTATTTTATTTCCACAAAACTTAGCCGCAGGAATAAAAACACTCAAATTCTCCAAATGCTTTGTAATAGGGATGAACATGGTTAATCGAAATTGTAACGCCCTAATAATAATAATAATAATAATAATAATAATAATAATAATAATAATAAAAGGAATGTGTGGTTAAAAATAAAAGAAAGAAATTAAAAAAAAAAGAAAAAGAAGAATCGAAATTTTAAAAATGTGGATTTTAAAAAGGAAGGGGGTAGGTGTGGTTTAAATTAAAAAAAGACGAAAGAAGTTAAAAAAAAGAGGAAATCGTGGAGCAGACCATGAAAAGGAAAGGGGAGGCGGTGCTGGCCGCCGTTGCTCACGATGCCGGCGAGGCTCGAACCGCCGCACCGCTGCCATGCCACCTCCGGTCATCCCCGCAAGTGTCCTCTTCCTTCGGTGGCACCGTTTCCTTTTGGTTTCTTCCCCACCACCATAGCTCTTCTTCTTATTCTTATTCTCTCTCTTATTTTTCGGTGATCCCGACGACGGTTGAGGGATCTGACGGCATTGGTGGAATCCCAAGAGCCAAGTGCTTCTCCGACGTCCTTCACTCCTTCTCTCTCATCGGTAGAAGGTAGATCGGAGAGAAGGATTAACCGACGGTTTTTGTTAGTTTTTGGTTAACTTCGGTGGCCGTTGGACGCGTGACCACCCACCGTGAAATCCTCGAGCCTGGATCTTTAAGTGGACAGCTTCGGTGCATTTTTTGGCGAGTCTTCGATGAAGCTCCGGCGATCGGTTCGATGACAAAATGCAAAAAAATGCGAAGATCGATGCTAACGGGTATGTGGATATAAACTATCCTTAATTTCATTTAATTTTGAATTTTATGGTGAATTTTATATTATGTAAGTATATGAATTTAGGAATTAATGAGAAATAATTTGAGTTAATAATAGAAAATAGTGAAATACCATGAAATAGATGAGAATAGAAGAAGAAATTAAGTAATTAGTTGGGAAGCTAATTGATGCCTAATGATGCCCATGAAAGTCTTATATGAAATATGGTGATTTATTATGAATTAAGTGCAAATATAACATTCTAGTGATAAAGATATGTGTTATGATAAAATTAAATTAAAGATAATATATGAGTATGAAATTATAAATAAAACATAATGATATTCATGAAGATAACAAAAAGACATTAAAATAAATTAAGTGTTAATTGATATATATATATATTAACATACATTGATGTTAGAAACATAAATAGCATAAAACAAAGTATGAAGAGATTTATGAGTGTTAAAAATTATATGTTAGTTGAATTGTATATAATGGTATATGAAGTGAATAATTAATATTAAATAGTACTTTGAGTATAAAATATGCTATAATAATTTAGAAGAGTATAATTAGAATAATTAGAGTTAAATAATTTATTAACATAAAGTGCATTATAGATACATATATATATAGTAATGTAACATGGTGTGACTATATATATAAGTAAACAAAAGAGAAATAAATTGATATAAATTGATGTTGTGAATTAATGTAAGATGAATAATTCATAAATTGAGTTGAAAAGTAGTAGAGTAGAGCACTACGGTGCCTATTATAGTACATGATGATGTTGATGGAACAACGAAGGAATAATGATGAAATGAAGTTATTAAAGATAAGGGAAATGACTGGTATCCTGGATATATATATATATAATGCTAATACATGTAAATGATACTATTTAATATATTTAATGATAATATTATGTTTGCCCTTAGTAAAATTAAATAGAAATTGGATAATCGGATAAGGTTGGCATGCCAATTAGAAAAAATTATAATGCGGCGCCTTGATATATAACATCGGATTGGATAGCTCCGAGAGTTGAATCCGGTGTATGTAATTAATTTAATTGAGTTGTGGATTGGATGGCTCCGAGAGTTGAATCCACAACTACATGTATATATATGTGTGTGTGTATATAGAAATATATATAGTTAATAGAAAAATTGCATATGTGGAATAAGAAAAATTGTTAAAGGGGATTGGATGGTTTCGAGAATTGAATCCCTCGATTATATCCCGTTTATCCAGCTCGTTGCAATTTCACTGGATTTTACTAGGGGCAAAATGGTAATCTATTATGAAATCGAGATAAAAGAATAATTATGATAATTTGAATGCCATAAATATAAATAAATAATAAATAATGTGAAAAATAAGATCAATGGGATGAGTAAGAGCAAAACTGTAATTACGTGATAAAATAAGAGTAAATTGGTTAGTTGGACCAAAAAAGTAATAAGAAACTTAAATTGGCTGAATAAGATAAAAAAGGGACAAAAATATAATTAGTCAAAAATTTAGGGACTAAATTGTAAGTTTATCATATTTGGGAAATTCAAAGAATCAAAACGTAATTTGTCATCATGAGAGGAATTTTAGGATTTAAATTACAATTTATGCACTTAATTTAAATTAAAGGATAAAGGAAATTAAACTAGTTGAAGTTGTGATCAAAATTTGGCAAGTTAAGGAAAAGTCAATTTCGGAAAAATTGAGAAAGTTATTAGAAAGAATAAATGATAAAGAGATCTAAAGTAAATTATAAATATATTAAGAATAAACCATGTTGAATTTATATAATGGAAGGAGATTAGAAGAATTTGATTTGTAATTCTCTATTTAATGAGGAAAGAAATGTAATCAAACAAGAAAAATATATAATAAAGATAAAGAAAAACAAAGAAAGTCAAATGACCCAAAATGAAAATAAATAGAATTGAAGACCTGATTATTAAACTGTAAACTGATATCAAAAGAGAGAATTAAGCTTAGACAAGAAAAAAAAAGTAAAGAGAGAATTTGAATGAAATCATAATATGGTCAAAGGAAGAACAAAAATAATAGTAAAATATGAATTTGTAAAATGGAGCTAAGAGTAAAAATTAAGGATTAAATTGAAAGAAAATAATAGGTTCATGGCGAGAAGTATTCAAGGAGAAACGAATAATAAATTAGCATTTTTGAGTAAATAATTAACGAAATATTGATTTAGTTAGATAGAAAAATTTATATTGTAAATCAAACAAAAATAAGTACCTAATTGAAAATATAAGAGGAAAAGAGAAACTAATAGGAAAAAAATGATGTATGACAATGTATGAATTAGCGAATGAAAAAAGGAGATTAGAAAGAAAACATAAATTAAATGTTCTAACTAATGAACTTTGACTAGTAAAAATTTACTGTATAAATTATAGTGAACCAAAATAGAAATTCTAAATAAAGTAATAAGAGAAGGACAATCTAAACAAAGAGGTAGATAAGGACCAAATAATAATAATAAAAATTACAGGGATAAAGTTAGTCAAATGAATAGACTTGCTTAATATAATAAAAATAATAAAAAATTGAAAATAAAATTTTATCGAATGAAATTTTGAGTAGTTGTATCCACCACTAAGCGACAATGTTTCTTAGCGTGCGGTTGTTGACTGTAAGCAGGAACAGAAGATTTCGGAATGTAAAGAAAGAATTTCGAATGGCATGTACATAAAGATATTGTGATCGTATAAATTGAGGTAGCACAATTTTATATTTAATGCCTGATTTTTTTTAATTAGAGCTATTATTGTTTGAGTAAATGATTTTAGATTCATAAATATATGTGTATATCTGTCTAGTATTGCTATATATAATGTACGGATATTTGAAAGAGAGTAGGGTGTTACAAAAATTTAGGTTAACCAAAAAACCGATTCGAAATCGAACCAATTTTTAGGTTAACCGAACCAAAATTTTAGGTTTATGATTTTTACTTTAAAAATCGGTGGTTAACCGATCCGAAACCGAATATATATATATATTTTATGAATTATATTTTAAATTTTACACTTATATTTTTTTAATTTTTGTGTAATTTATAAATATTATGATATATAATTTTGTAAAATATATATTTTTAGTAAATAAATATTGAAATTATGTGCATAATTAGCATTCTATTGTTAGTTTTATATTGAATATTTTTTATTTTTATAATTAATTATGGAAATTTTATTTTTATTTTGATTAATTTAATAGATATTGTATTTAATTAGTATTTTTCATTTTTAAAGCATTTTTAACTATTAAAAATAATATTATAAATTGTATAATTTATTAAATTTATATATTAAAATTTTTTAATGATTAACCGATAAATCGATCTGAAAAATCGAGTTAAAAATTAAAATCGATATAACGGTTAACTAATAGTAATGAACTGATTTAAGAAAATTATTAATGGACCGGTCCATGCTCATTCCTACTTTTTAAAATACCTTATTTCGCTAAATAAAAATTTTAAAAATATTATTTATAGAAAAGTCTCGGACTTTTGCACTTCTAAATTATTTATTAAAGTAGCTAATCAATATTGCTTCTTGCTAGATCACCCAAAATACTCTTTCCGTCCTACTTTAAAATGTTATTTTTTCTATTTTGTTTTGTTCCACTTTAAATGTCATTTTCGAAATTTGAGCAATAGATTTAAATGTATACTCTTATTTCTTATATACTTTATTTCTCTTTCTTATTACTTTTTATTTTTAACTATAATTAAATGAAATTTTTAAAAATATAAAAATATATTTTTATCGATAACTATATTTTTTTTATAAAATTGAGATATTTTAATTATTTTTTAATTTTCATAAAAAATAAAAAAATATTTTTTAAAATGAAATGGAGCGAGTAATTAGAATTCGACTTTCTATTTAATCTCTATATGTTATTATTAATAGCAGATTTTCTTTAATATAATTTGTGGGTATACGTAAACCTTATCTCTTTAGCATTTTTTCACAAGCTCGCTATTTAATTATCTAACTAATATTGGTTGGTTCATACAGTCGGATATTTATTTTTTTAAATAATATTTTAAATTTGAATATTATAAGTAGAAAAAAATTGATTTTGAGAAAATGAGTGGCAAAAGTTGAAATGATCTAAAATAACGAACAACCTAGAAGGAATCGAACCTCACAAGCTTAACTTAACCTTCCCATTTGACGAATAAAAAAATTATTTTTACATTAAACCAGATATGACCTTCCCTTATCATTTTGAAGTTTCTGGACTATGTTAGAAAATAGTATTAGAATTAGATTTTGTTTGAACATGTGAAATTAAAATTAAGTCATTGCTTGAAATAAACGAATTTCATAAAATTTTATGAAATTTATTTGTAATTTCAAATTTTTATATTTGGAATGCAAAAAAAATAGGAATTGAATTCCATAAATTAAATTCCATGAAATTTGTTATGCTTTCATCAAATTCCATTAAAATAGATGAAATTTGCAAATGAATTCCTTATTTTTAAGGAGTCAAATTATGAAAGACCATAATACCCTTTTTATATTATATATGTATTATGTGTTTTTAACGTTTCTCTCTCCCTTCTTCCTCAATTTCTTCATTAGATCTGTATTTTGAACGATTCTTGCTATTTTTTCTCTCAATTTGTCAATCAATTTTACTTGGTCAGTATTCTCTTTTTATATTTTGTGAATTGAATTTTTTTTGTATAAAATTAAAAAATCCTAATTTAATAAATTTATTCATATTGATTGAATTTTTGTTTGATTAATAACATATTTGTTAAATTCTTATTGAATCATATTGGAATGGTAAAATTACAATATGGTATCGCAAAGTTTGTAGCTAATTTACATATATTGCGTTGTAGAGATTTGTGGTTAGGAGTTGTTAGTATGCTTTATATAAATAGAAAGCCTTAGGAGCTGTTAGTATACAATGATGGTCTTATGAATTGTGTAATCAGCAGAAAGAAAATAAAAGATCTAGCGACCAAACTAGAAGGTGACTTGATATGATAGTGGGTATTGTAATGTATGAATTCATTAATATTTTAATGGTTAAAGTTGCTTGTAATTTTTAATAAACGATTGAATGATTAGGATTAAAATGTATGAATTCATTAATATTTTAATGGTTAAAGTTGCTTGTAATTTTTAATAAACAATTGAATGATTAGGATTAAAATTACTTGATATGACAGTGGGTATTGTAATGTATCATTGGTAACATTGTACCTAGCTGAAAAAGGGCTTCCGGTTTTGTAGGCTTCTCATATATATATATATATATATATATATATATATATATATATATATATATATATATATATATATATATATATATATAAAGAGAGAGCTCTGTTTCTAATTTATATTTTATAAACTTTGAAAATATTTAATTTTTCAAATGAAAATACAGAAAGACAACGTGCAAGATGCTGTAAACTATATATTGCAATCTAGTATTTGATGTTATCAATCTAGAATGAATCAATGCATATAAATCTCATTATTTTTTATATATTACTTTTGCATGTTATAGCTTGATCAGAGTACAATTGCAAGCAACTGATGAAATGCATCATGACAATATCATGTCAACAATGTTCCATTGGAAACAATGATTAATGAAAAGTATAATTTCAAATTATGATGACTGAGAAAATACTATGTACTGATATTAAAATTAGAATTACTGTATTTAAACTCAATGAAGTAATACATTGAGGAGAAATCAACTATATGGAAATGGAATCAACTACATGGATAATCATCATGTATAATCTAGCAATGCATTTGATTAAGATGTCCTGTGATATTTTGGTAAAATGAAGTTATTATTACCCTGCTTTGTTGCTATAAATATTTGGTATTGTACAAAAAAAAAAAGGAAAGAAACTCTGCTTTCTTCATCTGCTCTAATAGATTTCTGTTACCTAGTGTTTGGTTGCTCAAATATTTGGGGAACATATTGAAGGATATGGAAGATATCCCGTGCTATGATTTTTTTAGGTTGAATAGTAACATTTAAAACTTCATATGTTTGCTGTAAATTATGTTAAGTAGTATGTCATGCTTGTTGATTTTGGCCTATTGTTACACCTTTTTCCGAGCACCTAAAGGGAAAAGGTCGTCTATGTTTCATTTTTTTGTGTTATATTTTATATTTTATTTATCTTTACACGGATGGATTTGCCATTAGAAGATAAGGTGGAATTCGTTGGTAACTTTAGTGGAAAGACTGAGAAATATTTCAAGTGGCCTAAGGAGATGGACAAACTTCTCCTTGATCTTCTAAAAGAAGAAAAGGTTAAAGGAAATAAGGATGAGAAAAAATTTAATAAAACAGCTTGGAATACTGTTATTACTGCTCTTAATATTGAATTTCAAAAGATAAACAAAACTATTGATAAGGCAAAGGTAGTGAATAGGTTAAAAACCATCCAAAAGCAAATGCATCTAGCTATCGAGCTTTTGGACAAAAAAAGCAGCTTTGGGTGGAATGACATCACAAAAAAAATTGAAGCTACTCCAACTGTCTGGGAAAGTATGATTTAGGTTTTTTTTTTGTAATTGTACTTCTTTTAACTTTGTCATTTTTTTTAGGTTAATTGATGTGAATTTATTATTATAGGTTAAACCAGATTATAAGACAGTGAGAGACAAAGAACTCCATTTTTTGGAAAATGCTTGTAAGTTATTTGAGAAAGAGCAAATGGAGATGGTCGTGAGAGTGCAAAGGAGAAGGTCCGCAGGTGGAAAATAGATGAGCATTTGAGTATTGATGACATTGATGAGATGCAAACGAATGATGAGGTTTTTCTTGAACATATGCAGACTTTTTCTAATTTTAACGTACCATCACCAATTACTCATCAAGATTCACCAACTCCAGACGTTGCCTCTTTATCTGCTAAACAACCAAGGTCATCATCTAAGGGGACTAAAAGAAAAAAGATTGACCTTATTGCCCAAGAAATCATGGAGATAACTTCTTCAATGAAAGAAATTGCAAAAGCTATTACTAATACTAGTAAGCGTATATATACAACAAGTGAAATTACCATGGAGCTGAAAAAATTAGGATTGGATAAGTGGAAAACTATGGAAGCTCTTGATTTCTTGGAGGATAATGAGCATTTGGGTGGAAGGTTTTTTGCTTGTGATGCTGATATCAAACTTGATTGGTTAAAGAAAAAGATGGAATCATGAATTGGAATAGTTAATTAGTGTTTTATTTGGTATACTTTCTATAAACATAATATTATATTGATTTTTTTTATGTATTGAATTGATATTAAGGATATTTAAGAAATTAAATTAGAAATGAATTTTTTTATTCATTTATTCCAAGCATAAAATCAAGGAATTCATTTTCAATTCTATACATTGATTATTTTATTCCAAGCATAAGAATTCATTTACAAATGAATTCCATATAGAATTCATTTGTAAATGAATTCTATAATTCCAATTCTTTTATTCCAAGCAGAGCCTAAAGAAAAGTACACGGCGGCTCAAAACAAAAAATTTACCTAAACACGATAAAGAATTTTACCGGCATTGCCGCCCTTGAATCTAGAAGTAGGGCCTGCTGTCTCAGCATGTTTTGTTGGGAACGGATTTCTAGTTGCTCTTCTACATTTACAATATGTGATTTATAATTTCAAATATTATTTATTTTCATTTTTAATATTAAGGTTAATTTTGAAGATAAAATTATAGCATAATAAAGACATTTTAGCTTATTTTTTTGGCCAAATATGTGAATTGATATTTCAACTTAACATCGATTTGCAAAGCTAAATACTCTTGCTTATCCTATCTTCAAAGTTAAATATTTTTCAGAAGGAGATTTTTTGAAAGCTCAACTGAGGTTTAATCTTAATTTTACTTGACAGAGTATTATACAAGCTAAACTTTTACTAGCAGAGGCTACAAGGTGGCGCGTGGGGGATGGGAAGTTGATTGTCTTCAAAAAAAGACCTTTGGATTTCTAGGGAGGGAATTTTTTTGTGAGCAAGGGCATTGATTTTATTGATGATAATGTTAGGGTGTGCGTTTTTTTTTTGAAAAACAATGGGAATGAGTGGGATGTTGACAAAATTGTTAAAATCCGTCGTGTCGAGGATATATATCATATTTTAAAAATTCTTTTGCCTTTATTCAGTAAAAGAGATAGATTAATTTGACATCATGATAAAAGAGCATGTTACACTGTGAAAAGCAGTCATTGATAGCTATTAAAGAGCTAGGAAAGACTCTCTCCAACCCAACAAAATTTGGAAGGCAATTAGCAATGTTTTACCAGTCCGGGCTAAGTTAGTTCAAAAAGGCATTGATATTAATCCCTCTTATTTGCTATGTAACCAGATTTAAGACCTTTCTTATATCTTTTTTGGATTCCATTTTGCGAAGGATGTATGGTACGCTTTTGAGTTATGTGTTTGAAATACGATGTTGCTGTTAATTGAGGTTCTCTCCTTGTTATTAAATTCTTTAAGTAAGGATAAGTTTGAAGAGGTGTGTATGATTTTGTGGCAAATGCGGAATGCCAGAAATAAGTTAGTGTGGAATAATGAATTGATGGCTCCTCATGTTATTGTTCACTTTACCTTATCCTACTTGGGTGACTGGATAGTGGCAAAAGATATTCTAAATGTCATTTTTGAGCCTCTGAATAGTAGTGCGATGGGATTTTATTTGCCTATTACTAGTCAGGATGGAGAGTGGTTTTGTAAGGTCGATGCAACTATTTTTAATGATAGACCGAAGTGTAGTTTTAGGGCTGTTTTTAGGGACATTATAGGTTATTTTCTGAAAACTATTTCGGGACATTGGCCAGGTATGTTGTCTCCCTGAATTGTAGAAGGGTTGGCATTTTGCTCGGTTTTAGCTTGGATTGATAATAATCTCTCGTCTGAAAGAATCATCTAGACTAATGCACAAAAAAATTCTTTTGTTGTTTGTAATTGTTTAGATAATCTTTCTGATTTTGGTACCATTATTTTTTATTGTAAGTCCTTTATTTCACGTAGACAAAATATTGAAATAGCTTGAATTAATTAGACTAATAATTCTAAGGCTCATAGATTAGTTAGAGCTCGGTTTTGTATGATCCTGCTAGTGTTTGGGATGTTCTTTCCCTTTGTTTGTGATATTTTTTTATAAAGGTCATGCTTTCTTAAAAAAAAAAACTGACATCAATTTTCATTTAGACACTTTAATTTATTGATTGAACAAATAAACAATTAAATTAAGAAATTAATGTTTAAATTATTTAAGCCATTATTGCTTACTTGGCACAAAAGGTGTAATTTACCCAAACAATAGCGAGTGAAAGACCATGGGAATCAATCCCCCCGGCTCTCTCTCTCTCTCTCGTATCTTCATTGGATTTCAGTTGCCAAACCCTAACCCCTCACATGTGAGATGCTGCCGCCCACCGCCGTCGTCACCCAACCTCATCCTTCTTTTCCTCCCTCTCTTTCTCAACTCTGCCATTGCAGGCGACCAAATTGCACACCAAGATCTGTTCCATTCCTCACGATATGCCAATTATGCCAATCTCTGCCTCCGCACTCTCTCTAGCTATTTCTATCCGGCCGTTAGAGCTCGGTTTTGTATGATCCTGCTAGTGTTTGGGATAGAGTCCCAAGCTGTTGTACATACTACTATATGTATTGAGTGGAATTAAACACAACTCACTGCCTGGAATTATGAGCCTCAGGTTTCTCTGGGGCTCTAGCTTTAGCTGGGCGCAACCCTGCCAAAGTGAGGGAAGCTCTTAATTGGGCATCCCACCCGAATCCGCATCCTCTGCTTCTAATCCTCATCTCTGATACCTTCGACCCACTGCTTCTCTTTGCCATCTCTGCACTCAAACCAAGCTCATTCTCAGTTGCATTGCCCCCCTGCCGCTTCCATGGCGAACTTGTTGTCGCTGCTTGTGCCGAGTTTGGGTAATTAAGTAAGCTTTTGATGAGCTATCTTTATATAAAAAAGTTGTTAGCTTGTTTTGTTCTTCTTGTTTATTTTGCGTAATCTCTGCTGTACTAAGTGTGATTACTCAGATATAAGTGTGGAGCTTGTGTTCATGGGGAAAATGGAGGCAAATTACGACGAGAAAGCCAAAGAGAGTGGTTCTTTAGTGATTTCGGCATGTGGTTTTGAGTCAACTCCAGTTGAATTCGGTTGGATGTTTAATTCCAGGCAGTGATGTTTAGTTACTGAGTGGAATTGGAAGTTGGTCAATGTCCAGCAACAGGAACTAAAACAGTGAGGTTTTGCCTTCAACGATGCCGTGTCCTTCCAAGAACGATACATTGGACCCTGATATGGTGATTTTGGACGGTGTTTTGATTTTAAGAGAGAGATACAATGGGAGAAATGGACAAATGTCAAAAACTCTATTGGAACTAATGCCAAGTCAGCATAAGTGTATTGCACGTGCTTTTATTTTTTTCAGATTGGCATTCAAAAGGCTTTATCTTAAAATTGAAGAATACAAGTTTTTAAAGGGTTGTTCCTTTAGTTAAATTTCTAACTGAAAATCCATGTTAAGTTGGAGTGTCAATTTATATATTGGGCTTTATTTTTTTCTCTCACTGTTATTTTTATATGCAGTACATTAAGACAAGAAGTTGGTAATAATGAGCTCACAATTTTCTACCTCCTTTTTTTAATAAAAAATCTTTAGAAAAATTATTGCCACGCTACCCGTGGTCAAATATTTAATCATAGGCATATTGAATTATTGAATGGCGAATTTTTGGGCATTTAGAACATGTGGGTATAGTTGAATGAATCGTAGGGCTTTATTCTTGAGAATTTCGATTGGAATACTAGTGCCTACTATTTTTCGCAGTCTGATCTTTCTTTCCTTTTACCAACTTTTCTTGTTGGATCAGTGTGCCAAACATTTTAGAATCGTTTTGAATAGGTAAAATTAGCCATTGTGTAACCTATAACGCATAATTATCTAAATTGGTGCATAAAAGTCAATTAAATCTAAAATATCGTGCTTATTATTTTGATATAATAATAGTAAAAAACTTTTTTCTTCAGTATTCTAAAAAATCATTCATGTAGAGTAAAATCACAAGTTAGAACCGAGTTATTTTGATAGTTTTTTTATCTCATAAAATATAAGATTTTATTTATTGAGTTACAAGGAATTTGAAACCTCAAAACCTTTAGGACAACATAAATATTATCAAGCTTAAGCTTAATAACTTTAACTAATATTTTCTTTTTATTTATTTAATTGCCACATAGAATGCTCAAGATTATAATAATTTAAATCAAACCAAATTTGAAGAGTCCTATCAAAATAAAGTACAATAAGACTCAACTTATTGCATCAATATAGCAATTAATTGTACAGGTAAAATGAAGGTACATCAGTGGTTTTTAGGATCTGAATTTTGAATCCTGAAGACATCGAGGTATGATTTTCCATGGAGTTCTCTAGAAAAATAACCTTTGAAGAAATCAGCAACACCAATTCTCCTAAATAGGGGCGGTCTCTCTGGTGTAATAAGGCTTCTTGCTGCACCCATTTCTCCATCTAGTCTTGGGCTATAAAACGTAGCTATTGAAATCCTCTCTTTCTCCGAGTTCACTGTTGCTCTGTGCTCTGTGCTTTTGTAAATTCCATTGCTCACAATCTGCATATTTTAAGATATAAAGTTCATCAGAAAATATATCTTTTTGATGTTTTGGTTGCATATTTTTGTAAAGTTTAGGGGTTACAATTGAAAGAACGATTAATTCTTAGGTGGACATTAGGACGTAATTATGGGTATGACCTCAAGAATGTCTCCAACATTGATGACAAAAGCATTAGGGAGTGGTTTAACAGGGATCCAATTGCCATGTTTTTTAATTTGTAAGCCTTCCACATCTTTGACTTGGAGGAGGATTGTGAGGCCACCTGCATCAGTGTGAGTGTTGAGACCCATCACCATATCAGGTTGTGGGCATGGTGGATAGTAATTCATTCTCATTTTCTGGCAGCCTTCTTCGAATATTTCTTCCAGTTCTCCAGCTTCCATTCCTAGAGCTTTTCCCATCAGACTTAGGATTTTCAAGGCAAGCTCTTTCAATTCTCCTGAGTATGCTTCCAAGCTCTCTCTGCACCCAATTTAATGGTTGCTTTCAAAATCAAATATCTTAACTCAGCATAATTCATTTGGATAGTCACTTATAAAAGAAGGTAAGAAAAAATAAAAATTATAGTTATTGGAATAGTTAAGGTGTTAGACGTCACAGTTCTAGGAACCATACTAGCATCACTAAGTTAAAGTTTACCGATTGTGTTTATGCGTTTTGAATAGAAAGAGAGGACCTTAATGGAAGAGGGAGGTTGGGGAACAAGTGAGGTTTCCTCAAATGATGTGGGAGAGTGATCATATAGAAGATGTCTCCCCAGTCAAGCTTCTGCTCCTCAGACACAACAAAAGCCTGTCCAAATCCTTCCATTTCTCCTGGTTTTTGCCAATACTTCTTCTTCTCTTCCACTGGCATATCAAAGAATTCTTGGATTTCCACCTTCACTTTCTCCACTAATGAACTCCTAACTTCATGATTTATCAGCTGCAACACCCTAAATATATATACATGTATTATTCCAAGAAAACAAGAGACGGAAATTAAAAAAAAAAAAGATAATTATATACCTGGAAGAAACCCCAGTCTTTGCAAGCACTGTGGAGCTTATCCAATTCAAGATTCATGAATTCTTCACTCTTTAACATTTGCATGTCAATCACCGGAATTTGTAGCAGAGAATCAGTATTGAGTATGATCGGAGAGTCTTGATCGGGGCGGAGATATCGCGGCGGAACTGTGAGCATTGGTTCCTTAGCCAAGTCCTGCACACAAGGCACCAGTAGAGAGCTTCCGAGAGTTTTAATTTCTGGTTCCATGGCTGCTTCTCTTTTACTCCTCCTATTGCTAGGCTAAGCTTCTTCTTTTCTTATGCTCTTCAAATCTTCATTATTTATTGAAGATCGTCACCGACTTCAATACTCCAGAGTATAATAATAATAATAATAATAATATGGGATTTCTAGAATGCTTTCCATTATGGTCTTTCGAAAAAGATAATGGCCCCTTCATACAAGATATAAATGCAATCTTTAAGGAGCTAATGACAACCACATGGCTTCTCTTATCCAAAAGCATACTGTGCACACATCATTCTTTTCCACATTTTCATGACTTTTTCCCTAAAAAGCCTCTATCTAATTTAACCACTAGAGTGTGACCTTTCTTTTGCTTCAGCCTTTTAATCTCTGTCTTGTGCTTTCAGGAACTCCGGCAAAATTTCGATCACCAGAAAAGACACACTAGTTTTTAGATTACTATCACATATAATTTTTTTTTTGTTAATTATATCTATTGAAATGGGAGATGTGCAATTCAAATTCTGATAAATTATAAGAGTAGTCAAACTTTCAATTGTTTGAATTGTTGGAAATTATCAATATTTTTTATACATTTAATTTTTTAATTATTGGACAAAAGGTTAATTCTATGTAATAATTGCATTGTAGCAAGTTATTTAGGGGTAAAATCACATTCAAAGTGTGATTTTATAGTTGTCAAAAAGAGTTAGGCCTAAAATCATAACCAATTGATAAGCTATACATATCTATAACTTTCTTTAAAATTTTTTCTAAATTTTTTTCTTTTTATTACTGTTATTGGTTGCTCCTGAGATCCTATGTCACTCTATTATATGCTTCAGATTTTGGTCAATAATGTAAGAAAGGAATGTTTTGAAAAAAAAAAAAAAAAGGCTCCAATAACATGAAAATGTGGTTGGACAATCTTCTCAAGTGGATGGAAAAAAAACAAAAATAAAAATACAAAATTAACGTGATATCAGATTTTACTAATAAATTATTACAGGCAAACTATTAAAAATATTTTGGTCATTATCATATCAGATTTTGCTAATAAATTATTTCCTTCCACCATGAATTGTCGGTTAATTTTAAAATTTTTAATTTATTTTATGCATTATTATATATATGGAGAGAGAGAAAGTTGACCAACCATTTTATATTTTGGCATCCCTTTACTAATCCACAACGAGTGGTTAATATCAAATTTTGTCTTATATGTATACCGTAACGGAGCATAGAGTAATTCGAGCTTTTTGAACATTTTATATTGGGCTTAATACACAAATATATAGGAGTAAGTATGAACTGATTAACCGATTTATT